>JAMLFT010007873.1:0-14321 GCA_026544285.1 Pachyrhizus erosus | reverse complement strand
TTTAAAAACTTTAAATATTAAAAATTGATAAAAGAATTAATATAATTTGAATATATATCTTTATATTCATCATAAATTTTATCTTATTACTATTAATTAAAAATTAAAAACTAAAATAATTACTACTGCATAATCTATACAAATAACCTGCATATAATATTTTGCAATAAGATAATTTACAGAAAATTAAAATCTCTTAATTGGATATTTAATTAAAAATATTTTAAAAAAGATAAAATATATTAATATATGTTCTGATTTAAATCTATAGTATATTCAAATTCAAATTATTTTAAATTAATATAAGCAATGCTAGTTATTTTTTCATGTAGAATAAGTTTAGGTTTTATTATTTTTCATCAATTATAATTATATTAGAATCGATTCTACTTTAAATCAAATTCAAATTAAATAATAATAACAATAACAAGTTAAAATGATTTTATTTTCAAATAATAGTAGTAATAATAATTTGTTATAAAGACATGCATTTTCATAATTTTGGATATCTAATAATTTTTTTATTATTTTTATTTTATAATTCTTAATTCATATTTTTATAAATTCTTTTATGTTAAAAATTTAAAATATTTTAAATTTTTATTTACAAATAAGCATATATGTTGTGCATGTCATGTTGTTTAAATTTAAATTTAAAAAATATATAATTAAAAATATCATTTTATAAAAATATTTTTTTTATTATAACTAGGACATTTTACTTTAGATTGATTGGAGTATTGTTTCATAATAATTATTTAAATTATCATCGTATGTAACATATAATAAATTTTTATTTTATTAATTTATTACATTTTAAATTCATAGCCTACTTAGTATATAATTAACTATATATCTATAATAGATAATTGTAATTAAAATTTAGAATATTATACTTTATAATCCATAGTTAAAATAAATTAAAAATAATTTACTTGTAAATAATTTATAATATAAATTTAAAAATTTTTTATATTATATAAATTATTAATAAACCATATTTATTTGTGCATGACATAAGTTACACACTTTAGTTTTTATAATAGTAAAGTATCTTTTTGTGAATAATTGTTTTTAAAACCTTAAATACATTAATAAAAAGTAACAATTATTATAGTTTTTTTATCTATATTTTAGCTCATCATAAAATGAAAATAAAACATATGATATCTACATATTATTTGGTTCATATTAAATAAAATATTATAAATTTTAATAAATTTATCATTATAAAATAATTTTTATGAAATAAAATAAGACATAATATATTATTTAATATCATATGTTTGCTTATATATTAAAAAATAATTCTAACATTACCATTGAATGTCTTCATATTTATGTTAACTTAAATTAGATATACATGTTGACATTTTTTCTTTAATAGATAAATCATGTGATGACTCAACTAGAGATGAAAATATACTTACTCAAATAAGGAGTTAGTACATGTTATATTAATTTTTTAATATAAAGTTGTTGGCTTGTATGTAATGTAACAAATATAGTTATAAAAAATATTGGTAAAATTTTTTTCATACTCTTTTTTAACATTGTTTTATGATCTGTTGAAATTTATTGAAAATCATTAATTTTGGTGGATCAAATTTCTCATTTATTGATTTTTTTCCCTAATTTAGAAGTAGAACCACCAAGATTGAGAATTTTGAATATTTTCAATCAACCATAGAGTGTTGATAAAAAAATATTAGTGAAAGTATTGCTAGTATTCTTCATAGTTATATATTATTGTAATTACAAACTTATAATATTTTTGATAGATGAAAGTATTAGTATTTTGAATTTTTTATTTAAAAAACTTATAAACAAAGTTTAAATTATTAAAGACATGACAAGTGTATCTGGAGTTGACAAAATGAGTTAAGTCAACTCAATGATCCAATTGGTTAGGTTAGGTTGAACCTAAGATTTTTATTGAAAGAGAACTAGGCTAATTTGGCTTATCTGGATGAGCCCAACAGATCAAGTTAGACTAAAAAATTATTAGTTCTAATTCAACTAACTTATTTTGACCTACTATATTTTTATTTTTCTTTTAAATTTACATAGATTTAGACAAAAAAAAAAAAAACCAATTTGATTCAGCTTGAGCCATTAGGTCAATTTTGGCCACAACAAATTTAACCCATAAAAAAAATTTCAACCAAATCAACTTGATTCAATTTTTAAGATTATTTTTAAGAGATGCACACAAAATAATTCCTATAATATTATTATTTTTATCTTTTTTCATTATTATAATTATAATACATAATAAATGAGTACAAGAAAAATAAATAAAAAAATATTTTTATGAAAATTATTGTATGAATTATTATATAAATAACATTTTTTTAAGTTTTTCACAAATTTTTACATAATTCATTTTTTTTAAAAAAATTATCTTTTGAGAATAATACTAATTTTTTTATGAATAAGACTTAAGTATGTTTTTGATTTTAATAATTTTTTAATTTTAATTTTACTCTTTAATAACTTTTTTAACTTTTTGTTTTATAATATTTTTTTTAAAATTGTATTTAAATTATTTTATTTTATCTTTCAAAGTATCATCTAAACAAATTTAGAGACTAAAAATAAAATAAAATTTTATTAAGAACTAAAAATTAAAAAAAATAATTTAAGAACCAAAAATAAAATTAATTTTTTTTATTAAATATCAGAATCATATTTAATTCAAATATATTTAAGTATACAAATTTATTTTGTGGGAGGAATTATCCCTACAAATTTAATAAAAATATATTTAAGTATACAAATATATTTAAGTATACAAATTTATTTAACGATACTTTAAAAAAAATAAAAAATGTGATATGCATATAATAATTCGTGCAACATATTTTTTATAACTATTCTACTTTTATTTTTATTATTATAAAATGTAATAAATGGTGTGTAAAAATAAAATAGATGAAAACAAATGTTATTATATAAATTGTTTATAAAGAAACTTAATTTATATTCATTTTATATTTTATTTTATTTTTTATAGTATTGATGACAAAAAAAATACAATATTTTTAAAATATAAAAATAAGTAGAGGATAATTATAATTTGCAAAAGCTTAAGATCTTTTTCATATCAATATATATTTTGTACAAATTTATAATACTTTTCTTTTATAAAAATATTATAAATTATGTTTTTGTTCGTTTTAAGCAATTTTTTTTTGAATCCACCACTAACCGGAGTGTTTTAAGGTGATTTACTTGAATTTTGGACAGTTCATAATCATCTATCTACTTATATAATTGATTAATAAATTCTTAATATTTATTTAATATTTTTAACGATTTATATCATCACCTCAAATAAATATCAATGCTAAATCACTGGTCCGTCTAAGAGCGATATATAAGCAAGTTCTCTAGACACGTTTTTGTTTTGGGTATATAGCCATAACTTGCCTTATTTATTTTGTTTCTATTTTTTTGCCACCACACTTTCCCTACTTTTCACAACTTGCTTCCAAATTTAGCTTTAGGCCTTTACAACCGTAAAAAAAAAAATTGAATCACTTTACATTCTCCGAAAAAAAAAAAATCGTCACAATATGTGCTAAGACAATAAATATTGAAGGACGCAAAATCTCAAACGAGAAATCGGAAAATGAAAATGAGCACGATGGAGTTATTGATTTAACCCGCAAAATCATTCAAGAGAAAGAAAAAAAACCTTCCTCTAAATTTTTTTAATTATCAAGTTAAAGAATCCCTCGAAAAAAATGCGTATATTTTTTAAAGCTTTATTACTCACGAGGGCATATTCCAATTATTCTGTTACCAAAGAAAGTATTCCAATTAAATTAAGGGCAGAAAGAAGTCCCCACAAAACTCCAAATGATCTCAAAGCGCTGTAGGCCTCTAATAACTTTTGAGGTGTCCAAGCGATGCAATGTAAAAGAATCGTTCTATGGTTGCCACGTGTACGGTACCACACTACAAATGTTACAGTCTCCTGTGCATTATTTAGAAGCAGTATTCAATAATTCAATGATGATTCATGTGAACGCTTTGCCCTTCTGATTAACCTTGTTGCAACTTGCATCATTCAACTTGGAGAAACTTTTCAACTAACTCTCTCTCCCAAACTCTCAGTGTGCTTCATTTTCTGGTTAGTTAGTTCTAGTTCCAAACTTCAACTCTTCAACTCTTTCTTATTTTCTTCCTTTTTTTGGTGGTCCTGATTTAATGTGCCATTTTGTCTAGTGTCAATTGTTCTTAATAATTTAAGACAGTTTCATGAAAAGCATGGTTTTTTATGCTACCATTCTAGAGTATATCTGCTAGCTAAGAACTTTCAAGTTTGAACTTAGAAGTAAGAATGTGTTAGTACAGAATAATTTCAGTTCTGTAACTAAGAAACTAAATGTTGGTCTAATTCTGAAGGAATATTTGTTGTTCACAGCAGGTATCAAAGATGGCAACATTGACTGCTTCAAGTAACGTAGTCTCTAGAAGTTCTCTTGTCCACCATGGGTCAACTGGTTCATATGAATCTAAAGCAGTATCAATGGGACTTAGATCTCTAAAGCAGACCAATACTCATATTGGACTAAGAATTTTGAACCCTGTGGACGAGCTACTTAACAGAACCGCAATTAAAACCAATGCAGTGCAAGCTATGAGGAAGGGACGTCAAAGCAAGAATGTCAGGACTACAGGTATAATCACATGTGGCATGACTTTCATATTTATAGGAACGGAGGTGGCTCCATGGAGCAAAACTGGTGGTTTAGGAGATGTTCTTGGAGGCCTGCCACCAGCATTGGCAGTAAGCTTACTGTTATTGTTTATTCGTTGAGACATATTTGGGGTTCAGTGAGTGCAAGATTGTCTCTAATTAGTCCTTCTATAGGGTTTTGGGCATCGAGTAATGACTATTGCGCCCCGCTATGACCAGTACAAAGATGCATGGGATACAAGTGTTGTAATTGAGGTATATTCTTGAGTCTTTACTATATAAGAAGTCATGTTTTCAATTTTATCTTGGCAGAAGAGGTTTTCAACCAATTGTGTTGTTCTATAGTTAAATGCTTTTTGATCTGCTTACTATTACAGGTAAAAGTAGGAGACAGAACAGAAAAAGTTCGTTTTTTTCATTGCTATAAGAGGGGAGTTGATCGTGTCTTTGTGGATCACCCTTGGTTTCTTGCAAAGGTTGGAGTATTTCTTAATTTTTCCGCTATACACTTGCTTTCAGATACTTATTAGTGAGTGAACTTCAAGGTCTGGGGGAAAACTGGAACCAAACTTTATGGACCAACAACAGGAGATGATTACGAAGACAACCAACTACGTTTTAGCCTGTTTTGCCAGGTTCTGTATCATACCCTTTTGGTTACAAAAGTTATGTTCACAAATATTGCAGTTTGTATAATACATTTGGTAGAAAACTATTTTTTTCCAACCAGAAAAGAATAAAAAAAAGGCTGCTATTTTGCTTGAGATATATGTTTCAACTTCGGAGGAGGGGGCAGGGGATTGCACAGTTGTACTAGCTACTTAAATTATTAGACATTATATCAGTTTCACGGCAGTATGGCACATTTTAATTGATTATAAGAAATACATGTAGTTTGGCAATGGAAATATTCTCTTTGCCACATATTTATTAGTAGTAATAGGCAGTTCTGAGTGCAACAAGGCTACTTGCATTTGAGTTATATGATGGGTAAAGTAATATGTGCTCTTTATATTTACTCATCAGCATCTAATGTCTACTCTTCCCTTTCCTTATTTTCTCTCTTTGAATTAATCTCCAGGCTGCTTTGGAAGCACCAAGGGTTCTGAGTCTTAATTCCAGTAAATATTTCTCTGGACCATATGGTATGTACTAATGTCATAAATGAAGTTCTTTAAAGCTAACAATAGAAAATCTTTTAGGCATGATGTTTTAATTTTATTTTTATGCAGGTGAAGATGTCATTTTCATTGCTAATGATTGGCACACTGCCGTTCTCCCCTGCTACTTGAAAAGTATGTACCAGTCAGTGGGCATCTATATGAATGCCCGGGTAGGTCTAAATCACACTGACTTGTTATTCTGTAGTGCCAATATATATTTAGTTATTTACCTAATTTAACATTCGTGATCAACTCACAAGCTCTTCAAATTTTCTTTCTGCTTGCTGCCATTACCAGGTTGTTTTGTGTATCCACAACATTGCTTACCAAGGCAGATTTGCATTCGCCGACTTTCCATTTCTAAATCTCCCAGACCAATTTAAAAGCTCATTTGATTTTATTGATGGGTATGTTCCTCAGAAGCTATGAATTTTAACCATTAGATACAAATACAAATTTTAACTATTTTATATTCTTCTAATCTTGCAGGCATGATAAACCAGTGGTTGGAAGGAAAATCAATTGGATGAAAGCTGGAATTATAGAATCATGGTATGTGATAACTGTTAGTCCAAACTATGCTGAAGAACTGCTGTCAGGTCCAGACAAAGGAGTGGAATTGGACAACATCCTTCGCAAAGCTCGTGATCGTTTTGTTGGAATTGTGAATGGCATGGATGTTCAGGAGTGGAATCCAGCCACTGATAAATATATAGCTGTCAAATATGATGTTTCAACAGTAAGAACTTTTTTTTTCTTTAAAAAAGTTAAAAAATCTCTAGATTGTGTCATGATTCATAAGAAAAATACACGAATAACAAATTTCCCTACTCAGGTATCGGAAGCAAAGGCTCTTCTGAAAGAAGCCCTCCAAGCAGAAGTTGGATTACCTGTCGACAGAAATATTCCTCTTGTTGGTTTCATTGGTAGGCTTGAAGAGCAAAAAGGTTCTGATATTCTTGCAGAAGCCATTCCTCAATTTATCAAGGAGAATGTTCAGTTGGTAGCCCTAGTAAGTATAAAATGAAAAAAAGAAACAAGTAAACACAGTTCCTCAACCCTTCTCACATTAAAAAAGGAATAAGAAGTCTCATTCAAAGATGTTGTTATTCTATTGTCTCAGGGAACAGGAAAAAAACAAATGGAAAAACAGCTTCAGGAACTTGAAATATCATACCCTGACAAGGCCAGAGGAGTGGCAAAATTCAATGTTCCACTAGCTCACATGATAATTGCTGGAGCTGATTTCATATTGGTTCCTAGCAGATTTGAGCCTTGTGGTCTCATTCAGTTACAAGCTATGCGCTATGGATCAGTATAATCCCTGCTTTGAGATTCCTTCATTCCTAGTTTTCCTTCTTTCCATAAGATTTCCTCTAATCATTGGCCTTACATTTTTCTTCGACTTCTATTCTGCACTGTTCTAGGTACCTATTGTGGCCTCAACAGGTGGATTAGTTGACACTGTCAAAGAAGGTTTCACTGGATTTCACATGGGTGCCTTCAGTGTTGAAGTAAGATCCACCATCAGCTCATAATCTTCAAGTGTGTCCTTAGTAGCTGAAGGTCCAAGCACTAACCATTATTATCTTATTTTTCAATATTTTGCTCTAGTGTGATGCTGTGGATCCAGCTGATGTGGATGCTATAGCTAAGACTGTCAAAAGGGCCATTGCAGTCTATGGAACTCCAGCTTTTACGGAAATGATCAAGAACTGCATGGCTCAAGATCTTTCATGGAAGGTAAGTGAAGGAAGAACCTAAGTATTACACCATAAGTTGTGATAAGAATTAAATATATATTTTATAGTTTAATTTCTATGCATTAATTTACACTGTCAATCAATTAGAAATCATGATAAGTAAGAATTTTAACTAATTTTTATAAAAATTAATAAACTTATCATATAATCATATATGGCAATTTTTTATATAAAACCTCTTTACATTGTCAATACATAGACTATTTTCTTAGTTTTTTCCTACAACCATTTTGAAGCTACCAATTCAAACCATATTTCTCTCTTTGATCTTAATAAATGAATTTGTTTTGGAAATAGGGGCCTGCTAAGAAGTGGGAGGAAGTGCTGCTAAGCTTGGGAGTTCCTGGCAGTGAACCTGGAATTGATGGAGAAGAAATTGCTCCGCAGGCAAAGGAAAATGTGGCAACTCCATAAAAAGAACAAAGATGTGAGGGAAGTCTCTTCTAGTCTGAGTTTCATGAAGTTCCCCGTCCCTTGCTTCTTATTAATATCCTACTTCCATTTTTTGTTTTCTTCTAAATATATCATAGAAATGTATATGGACACGGAGAGGACACTGTTTGAATAAGTGTAATTCGCCCCAAGGAATGATTTCAGCACTATTTATGAGTGCATGTCTATTAGCATAGATTAAAGCGTTTCTTAATAGTCTTTTTTTCTCGTCGTTTCTTAGTAGTCTAGACTCTAGATTTGACATGACACAGACTATGTAGGGCAAACATGGAGGTGTGCTGTGTTGTACTTGTGTTTCTAACTCAATACTGCTCATTGCATCTGCTTGTTTGACTCCAAAACATGCGTTTTTATAAAACGTAATGTTACAACATAAAATATCAAAGACAGTAATAAAAGTATACAATGATGTTTGTTTTTAAAAGTATATTAGACTAATAATGAAAATTTTATATTAATTTTTAAGATTAAATAAATTTTTAATTTTTATAAAATACGATATTTTTAATTATTTTATCAGATATTTTGATAAAATAATAAATTATTTATATAATTATTATGTCATTATTTAATATTATTATTTGATAATAAATATTAAAATAAAATAAGTTAAAGATTAAAAAAAATATATTTTATGGAAACTAAAAGTTATTTAAACATAATTTTTTATTATAACTTATTATTTTAAAAAAATATAATTTACTTTATTTTAAACATAATTTTATTCAAAGTTAGTTGTAGATTTTAGGATGTAATTGTTCATTTAAACAATTTTTTTTGCCTTTTAGTTGTAGATTTTCGTTATTACATTTCTACTTTAATGCTTCTTTTGTGTACCTTTTTATTTTATGAGTTTTCTTTTTTTTGTGTACCTTTACCATGAGTAGTCATCCTAAGAAAAAAAAATACTATGAATTCTCTGGAGTCTGGACAATCTGATGTCTCTTAATTATGGCCAACACTATTAAAAAAATAAAAAGAAGAAGAATTATAGTCAACAGGATACAATTCTCAAGAGAAAACAGTTTAAGAAACATTTAAAAAGAACTTATTTATATTTATCAAAGGCAAATATGTTTTTTAATTTTTATAATTTTTTATTAATTTATTTCAATTCGTTTCACAAAAGTTTGTTAAACTAATTCTTTTTAGCTTACTTTTAAGGGAGTATTTAGAAAAAACTTTTATAAAAAATATTTTTTTGTAAGAATAAAAATGATTTAAAGTTATAATAAAAATGATTTATAATTTCTATAAATCCTTTTAAACTTATTTTTAATCAATTTTATAACTAAATTATAGATGTTTTCATTGATGAAAATTTATTATATAAACATTTGCTAAAATTATGGATCTAAATAAACTTTTAATAAGTTTCACAATTTAGTTTAATCGTTTTTTATAAATGCTTGTTGATTACTTGTTTAATGAAATTATTTACCTTAATATATTTTTAATCAATTTTTATCACTGAATATGTGAATCAATTTATATGAAATAGGAAGAGTTATATAATCTACGGTGAGCGTATCAGACTCGAATAAAATTATTTTTAATAAAAATACTTGTAATTTAGATAAAAATTTAATCGATTTTTAAAAGACAAATCTGATCACATCGTATCACTGTATCGTACAGAACTTAGCTGTCGTGACTCTTGACTGGAAGAAGGACTTTGGCAATTGTTTTTAGAATTATGTTTAGATTGAAAAGTGAATCTTGGAATTAGCATTATTATAAGAATTTGCTATCCATATTAATCATAGTAATAGATTTTATATTAAAACGTGCATAAAGACTCAATTTTTTTGTCTAAAATGAATAGATCCAGTTCTTCTACAAACAAAATTTCGAGAGCATCACGACGTGAAAACAATTAGGCTCATGAATTCACTTATTTATTTAAATGAGTGAAATTTAACAAGATATTTTTAAATGGATCAAACCTGAATTATTTTTTTTTCTTTCATCTCAAGTTCAATTTTAAATCCAAGTGAATTGAATATCTTTTTGGGAAAATGCTATTAAGTATTTTCAGGGAATTAAAATTAGCCTATAAGGAAGAGTATAATAAGGCTGCAATATGTAGAACATGTATCAAGGATTAGTTTTGGTCGAATAGAGGCAGAAGCGTTATGTAATGGACATCATGTACCCATTCCTTGAATGAACAGTTCCGTGTTGAGTTATATTGGATTACTTCTCTTGATTGTAGTTGGTAATCTCAGCCTCTTTTAGGAATCAATACTAAATATGCTTCTTGTAGTCAATGTCATCCCTTCTTGATTCTTAACCATTTTCATCACCTTTTAAAATATTTAGCCTTACAAGACATCATTACATCATTGGTTTATCCCTGTATAGATTCAGCTGAAGAATTTTGTTCGGAAGGTGTTCCAGCGGTTTGTGAAGCACCTGAACTGGTTCTGATTGGCTCTGTTGTTGTTGCAGTTGCTGTTGTTGTAACTGTTATATTATTTTACCCTTTAATATACTCTTGTTTAAATTGGATAGTAGTAAAAGAGACAAAATCAATAAAATAACCTTAACTTTTTACCTGCATAAATAGTTGGCATTGATATTGAAGAAGGAAATGAAAGGATACCAGCCGAGTCATACTGTCTAGGGAGAATTGGAAACTGCATCATTTGGGGATATTGGACTCCAAAACCATGAGCCTGGCTATTATATGCATACTGGGCAGGAAAAGGGTAAATATTATGGACCAATCCCACTGGCCCAGATGCTCCATATGCCCCATTTGAGGGGTAATAAGTTGAGAACTGTTGACCTCCAAATACCCCATAGCAGTTCTACAAAATTATCCACACAAAATTATGTCAAAGTCAATGGAGAACATGCAATGCAATGCACATATAGTTTTTATGCATTCTCATGTGTAAATTTTTTTATACTATTAACTAATAAAAAAAATTTGTAATAATTTTTAAAATAATTATTATAAAATCAACAAAGTTATTATACATAACATTTATAATTAGATAATAATGTAAAAATTCTTTATAGTATTTACTCTAAGTTATTTTAGTGTGATTATTTTTATGCATTTGTTACACAAACACCTACCATGGGGTACATTGTGTCCTGTGAATATCCAGTATATCTGCTAAAAACATGCAAAGCATAGAGAAAGAAAACAGAATGTAGGAAGAAGGGAGAAAAATAGAAAATAGAAAAATGACCAAGACTACACATGGTATTCTCATGTTACCCAAAAGATGAATTAGGAAATGTGTATTGCCCACTGTTTTGATGGACAAATGTAGAGGAAGGGCCCTGATATGCAGGTGAGGCCAATATACCGGGTGCTGCTCTAAACCGTCCTGCACCTACAATGTAAAGTTGCTTCTCAATTTTTTTCTCTTTATAAACTTAAATCATATATGATAACATTTGTTTAATATTCAATGGATAACTAAATAGTAAAGGTGGCATATAACTTCTTGCTAAGTATGAGATAAATAGATAGATTAGAATGGAAAAAATTCAAACTCTTAACTTTTTCCAGAGAAATCGAATACAGAAAAAATAAGTTGAAATTAAAAAAACAAAATGAAAAGAAAGAGGACATTGTAATAAGATAAAAGAAAATGGACGGGTTGAGACCATGTTGTGGAGCCTGTATCCGATTCTTGTTTGCACCAATAGATGCAATATTACAGTTTGCCCTCCTTCCATCAATTATTGGAGAGGGGTTCTGACATGCTTTCATTGCTGCCTCTGGATCCTTGAATGTGACCTAAGATAACAAACAAAACCAAAGACTTAATGTTTAAGACCACATGCCAAATGAAATGGACAAGCAAATATATCAATGCACATTGCAGAAACGTGAGAATCATTAAAAAAAAAGAGGCAAATGGCTTACAAAACCGTAGCCCTTGGATCTCCCAGTGTTCTTGTCTGTGATAACAACAGCCTCTAAGATCTCTCCAAACTGCTCAAAGTACTTCCTCATTGTGTCCCTTTGAGTCTCCCAAGCTAACCCTCCAACAAAGATTTTGGTTGAAGTTGTATCATTGTATTGCCTTGAATTGATGTTACCACCCACCATCTGAAAATGCTTTGTGGAGATATTGTGTGTATTACATACCAAAAGAAGAAAAAAGAAATAAATATACAATCTCAAAATTTCAAATAAACAAGAGAAAAATTGGATGACAAGGAAAATCCAGAACAAAAATAAGTGATAAAAAGAAAGTTCTTATGAAGATTACATCAAATCATCAATGAAAAGTGGAAAACATTCATGCACTTGTGGTTGTGTTCATTCTATATAATCATTACTTTTAAAGGTGGAAAGGAAGAGAATGTTGGAAAAAGAAAAAGAAAATCTCATAACAAAATACAGAAGAATCATTGCAACACAAGTTATATAGAATTTGGAAAACAATATGAAAAATAATAAGACCAACCTTTTTCACTATATCACCCTTTCTTTGTGCTATTTCATACATAATAATGTATCACCTGAGGAGCATAGAACTTTTGCTTCATCGTATTCAAGCTTCCCTTATGTCCACCTTAATGTTGCTTGTTCTGTTTAGGATATTTGTGGGGCTCGTGGACATGATACGATAACTTTTACATAAAATCCTTTTTCTATTAATTAATAATCTCTCTCCTTTATTAATGCTCTTGTGTTTCTCTCTGCTTTTCACTCAATGTAAATATCTTTCTCTTTGTGTGTGTATGTTTTGTGTACATGTGACTCTTCAACCTCCTTACCTCCTCATTCCTGGAGCTGCTGCAATTCAATTCTATTAACCAAAAAACGATAATAAAGAAGGAAGCCAAAATTAAATATTAGATTCCAATTTGGGAACTTTATTTATTTTTATTTGTTTATACATCAATCAGACTTCTAATATCCCAAAACCACCCTCCCTCCACTTTTCATTATTCACCATCTATTTCTTTATCAAAATTGCTTAACTGTAAGAATTTGTTTTGCATTAAAAGGAAAACAGAAAATTACTGAAAATGGGTGATTTCTGTCAAGTCCTCCCCCTCTACCTTATAGTTATAAAAACTCTCTTTTAAGTCCTAGTGTTTTTTAGTTTACACATATTTTTTTAATTTTTTTTTATCCCTACACATATTAATCATAAAAATTAAAAAGAATTAAAATGATATGTGTTCAATTAAAAGAATTAAAATAATATACTCAAATAAAATATTTTATATAAACTAAAAGAAAAAAGACACTACTAATCACACTTCTTCATATTTGGAAATTAATCATTTTGGGTTAGTAAGAAAATGTGGGTAGATCGTATTTAGCTTGCACGTTTTTTCTGCAGTTGATAAGTTCTCCCATCCACTGATCATTCTTAATATGACCAGAAGGTGCTCAATAATACTAATAGTAAAAATTATACATCATTTCTATATTACTTTTAATATAATAAAATAAAGAAAACACAATTTTTAATATCCTCTTTCTTAAATCATAGCGCTGTACTTTCCCAACTTTGGATTCTTCTATCTACCACAAACATGATAAACAAGCAAATCTCATAAAGAATGTCATTTTCACTTCATGTAGCATTCTAACTCTATCTATTTTGTTGGAAATAGGAAAGCCAGATAAAAAAAAAAGTATAGTGAAGAGATAAATGGTAACGAGTTTACTTTAAGTGAGATAATTTTTTACTTTAAATAAAAGAAATATATATTAAACCTTTTTTATGAACAAATGTAAATGTTCTATTAAATAAAAATTAACAATAAGTATTTTTTATTAATAAATCTAAATAAAAAAAATGGGATAAACACACCACCCTATCCTTGGAAGGCAAAACAGGTGGCAGAGAGAAGAAAACAAGTGGCAAGCAAGGTATGCAGCATAAAAATTTGGTCAAAGTGGGTGGACGGAAGGAAAGAAGAAAGAAAGTGATGCTAATTAGATTTCCTTCACTTAACCCTATTTACCTTTCAATCCAAGCATTATTAATTAATCTAATAACAACCTACTTTCCTTATTAAGGTTGGACTTCGGATGATGTCGGTCAAATCACTATTTTTCTCTTGGTTTAACTGCATTTTTTTATTTTTTAAACATTACAATAATATAATTTTAATTTTTAAATTTTAATTATGTAAATTGAATCTCTTAAATATTATATATGTATAATTTTAATCTTTTAAATATAATATTTTTTCAAGAACTTACATATCTTGTTCAATTAAGTGGGTTAAACCTGTGTGTGT
>JAMLFT010007872.1:0-14321 GCA_026544285.1 Pachyrhizus erosus | reverse complement strand
ATTAAACTTAAATATATATATATCTATTTAATAAAGAATCCTCGTTGATTTAGAAACACTGACAAAATAATTTTTTCATTCTCTTAAAACAATATATATTTTTTTATCAGCAAACATATATTTTTTTATTATAACATTAAAAACTATTTTTATTGAATAAAAATAAAATATTAAATGTGGATTTATATAAACATTTGAATAGACTAAATCAAAACAATCTTTTCGTGATTATGCAAAGACATCGACACCAATCATTTTATTAGCTTTAAGAAGGTGTAAGTACACGTTGAAATCAATATGTGAAATTAATCGATTTAAGTTAAATCAAATTTTAAAGATTAAGCTAATGAAAATTGACTTGAATAAAAAATCTTTAAACTTAATTGGTTTAAGTCCAGTCTTGGATTGATAAATTTAAAGCATGTCGATCTTAATCTGTGATATTTTTTTTTAAAAAAAAAATCTCAACAATCCCAACACATTGTTTTTGTTTTATTATTTTAGCTTATATTTATTTTAGATATTCATTAACTTAAGAATTTAATTGTTTGTACAATATCCAACATCTCATATTATGTTTTTATCAAAATAATTTAATAACTTTCTTTGGATAATTTAAAATGTGTTTAAAAGACTATTTATAAATTTAATTTGATTTTAATTTTTTTTTATTAAAAATATTATAATTAACTCAAGATTATTAAAAGATTAAAATTTAAAAAATTTATTTAAAAAATAAATTTATCATAAAATTCATAACATAATATAAAAAGAACTATTTTTTATCTGATGTAGTTTCAGAATTTGAATGAATATATTGAATTTAATTCAATTCATGATAACTAAATATATTTTTATATCTATGAATCTCAGTGAATCACGTTTCATGTCGAGGATTTGTTTAGAGTAAATGTTTCCCAACGTCTTCTAAAAAACAATGTTTCCCAACGATGACGTGGAAGCTAATAATTCGCTGCCGTTTCGACATCAATTTGAATTCCAAAACCCTAACGGGACCAACCCCAGTTTCCCGCACACACTTCTTTTCTCTATCTCTCTCTCTATTTTTGCTTTCATTGTTGAGCACTGAAGCAAATTTGTGGTGTAGGAGAGGAGGCAATGGAGGTTCAAAGTCTCAGCTTTGTGGAGAACGCGTTGTGGGTTGGCTCTTTTGTGGAGGCTTTGGTGCTTGACACTCTCCTTACCACTGCCAAATCTCTTGCTTGCTTTCTCATCATGGTATTGCTTTTAAAAAAATCCCTTTTCTCTTTCAATATCAGACACTTACATTTTCCTTAACTATGCTTATCTCAATTGCACAACTTATATATATTTGCAACATTTTCAGTATAAAATATCTTTGCTTTACTGGGATTGCATATTTTTCTTGTGCTTTAGTTTTGTCTCGTTCCATCTATCATTTTATTGTTTCGTTCACTAGTTTAAGTTAAATTCTTTTACTAAAATATTTCTCCTTATTATCATTATAGTTTGTATGGTTTCTTTGGTGAAGTTGCTAAATGGAGCTAGATCTTTTTGTTTTGACATTTCACTTAGTTGCTTCAGCTTCCCACGCACCACTCATGCTGCTGCTGCTCTTTTTCGTTAGCTTTTAGCGATGTTTAGCCTATAATTATGTACTGCTAGCCTAGCCTGCTGCTACTCAACATGTTTTGTGTGATTCGTGTTGTACCTTAGTACTAGCTATATCTAAAATATGCTGTTTTTTTCATCACTAATGATACCTTTAAAACCAATACTTTATTGAGCAAGATGTCAAGAGGGATTCCAGCAAGACATTTGTGGCTAAGTTTTAGAGATTTTTAATTTTCATGAACAGGGTATTTATTGAGTTGATTGTGTCTGCACCGCATGTTTGATGGCTTTGTAGTTTCAGCTTGTCAAACAATGAAACTTTTGCTTCTATATTGCTATAGCTATAGTATGATATTATTTGTAATTCATTTTACCCAATTGTCCTTCCGTCCTTCTCTTCTTTCACAATGTAGAGAGCTCTTTGGGATAAATTGTATTGGAAATTTGGAATTGTTACCCGTTAAAAACTGTTTCTGCGTCATTGCACCTCTGCTTGAAGCTTTGCGCAGATTATCAAACTGCAATGTTGAGATCTATAGTATAAATGCACTGCACTTCTGCTTTGTGTTTGCGTTGTTACTTGTCTATTTTTCTCTGGGTAAAATTTGAACATTTTCTTCACTATACAGTTGCATTTGCATGGAAGTAAAGATTCTTGATTTCTTGTTTGTGTTTTACCCAGACCGGAGCTCTTCTTACAGATGTCAAAAACTTAGTGTCACCAATGGATGGAAGGTAATAATGAACATATATACTACCCGTTATCTTTTATAACTAAAAAGTCAACTATTTTTTTTTAAATATAAATAAATTTTAATTATTTTTATTTTATTTAATATTGTTTTTTAAAATTTCTTTTATTTAATTATTTTATATTTTCAACAACTTTTTTTTATCTTCAATAAATTTTTAAAAGTCTCTTAAATCATAAAAATAATTTTAAAATAATATTATGAAATTAATAAGGTTTAATATAAATCACTGAGTTTTTTAATATTTATGAAAACAATTTTATTTTGTTTATTAAAGAGAACATACCTTAATGGTTTTGTGATTGATTTGATTTGGGATATCCAATTATCCTGATATGTTTTAATTCTTGTTTAGGTTTACTTTAGATCAACTGTGCAAGGGGAAACATACCTCTGAAGAAAACAAGGATGCTAGTGAAACAGAGGATGATGACGATGATGAAGAAGATGTGAATGATGGAGACGACGACGACGAAGATGACGAGGATTTTTCTGGTGATGATGATGATGGGGAAGAAGCTGATTCTGATGATGATCCCGAGGCCAATGGTGGAGGTGGAAGTGACGATGGCAATGAGGATGATGATGACGATGATGAGAATGATAATGATGAAGATGAAGATGATGAGGAGGAAGAGGATGAGGATGAAGATGAGGAGTCCCCTCAACCACCTTCTAAGAAGAGGAAATGAGAATTATACTAGTAGGCAAATTATCGCCATCCTGCCTTTGTAATGCTTCCTAGTTTTTAGTCAAATTTAGTTCTTAGGACAAAGATTTACCATCTTGGACCTGTCACCCCGTGTTTTTGATGTCTAATATCATAATTTATAAACTTCATAATTAATATATTCTCATGTTACTATGTTGTTAACGGTGTATGGCACTGTAGTCTATGGTAGAATCATGGAAACTATAATAAAAGTAACAATAAAGAGAACAAGGGGAGGCTGTCGGAAAAGAGAACATAAAACAGAAAACGAAAGAGTAAGAAAATGTTTGTTAACCCAAAAAGTACGGTTGTCACAGAATGGAAGTTCCGAAGATGGTAGATCACCGGCTGAAGGTGTTGACTGTTGAAGAGTCTGATGGAGACATGGAGTTTGGTTGCTCGATAATTAGACCAAGAGCCGGGAGAATAAAGGTTGGGGAAACTTAATTATGTTTTTAGTTGTTTTAATTTTTTTAATCTTTTAATTAATAAATTATAAATTTTTATTTGAAAGATTAAAAGAAATATTTTTTAATTTAAGAAACTAAAATTCAGGTCGTGGGTAATGGACCAAAGATATGGTACTCATTTCTATTCCTTTTTCTTTTGGCTACTGTTTTTAATACCGCCCATTCTTACTTACGTTTTTTTTTTATAGGACCTCCCATTATTACTTATAAATCTTCCTTTTCCCTCTTTTTGAATATTTTTTTTCCAAATTATCATTACCTCTGCACCTCTTTTTTTTCCCGAATAAAGTTTTAGTTTTCTGGAGCAATGCAGAAAAAACACATTTAACTACCACTGTTTGTTCTTTAGGAATTTCTGGTTACTGAAGTTTAAGGTTTTATAAGTTGAAATGTAGAGGCAGGAGCAACAATTTTCCCAGAAATATATGATATGTAAGTTCATCGCGCTACTTCTTGTTAAATGTTAATAGCTTTTGTGAAAAAAAAAAAACTGCTCTGCACTCTCGTCGCATCTTTTATGACGCGATGAAGGGTTAATCAGTTTGCACTACACTGCACTCTCATTGCATCCTTTGTAACTCTCCACACTGTTGAAAGAAATATCAAGGATATGCATAACATGTGAAATTGCTCCATTTTTAAGTCAACTCTCAAATTAGAGATCTAACAGAGTTTTTAGGTTCTATCTTTATGAAGCCATGTGGACCCAACCCAAACCCACGAGAGGATGAAAAAGAGAGATTGCTCAACGAACGCGAAAGTGAGAAAGTGTTATTTATATCAAAGGAGGTGTAGAGGGGAGGATAATTTGGAAAAAAAAAAATCCATAAAGAGTAAAAAAAGTTACAATAGTAAAAAAAGTTACAAAAATGGGAGGTATAAATAACATACTCTTTCTTTTTCATTGGGTTTTCAAGTCTACCATTTCTTCCATTCACATTGCTAACGTCATGGCCACCAAGTTAATAGTAGCTCGCATTGCCATAACACTTAGTTTGAAAAATCGCTCATTACACTGGCACATCTATGTTAGGAGTTATATATAATAGGTTAATTAGTTATACGAGAGTCAACTGGTGGGTTACTTGGTGAGTGAAGTGCACTATAATGTATATAAATAGATAAGAGCAATTGAGTGAGATTCTATCACATAATTTAAAATATAAAAAGGAATTTAGACTGTTGTAGGAGATTCTAAACCTTTCAAGAGTTCTACAAACTATTTATACACTTGAAAAGGAAAATGATCTTCTAAGATTAGTAGAATGATTGAATTGGTATGCTAAGCTTGGAATTGAACTTGAACTAAAATGGAGTACAATCGGTTATACCACAAGTGCAAAGCATCTCACCAAGTTTATTAAATCAAAGTTTGAAGTTCTCTTCTCCCTCCACTCTTCCCTCCTTTTCCTTGAATTATGAAAACCTTTTCATTATGATCAAATTGAGAGAATGTTACCTATTATCTCCAAACAAAAAGGTGTTGGAAACTAGTTATCACCCCTAAAAAAATTTGAGAGCCTATTATTTATCATCCCTGACAATTTAATATCGATAATTTCTTATGATTCAAACTTCCCAAAAAACAACTCCATCTTTGCAAGTTTTTAAGACCCGTGGCTCAAAAAGTAGAGGGAATTGGACTTTGATCAGAGTTTCAAAACTTATTATGAGAATTAGCGTCAATTATGAGAAAGTTGTGGATACAAGGAAAATAAAACTTATGCTTAATCAACATTTTCTTTTATTTACGGGTAACATAAAACGTATGTATTTTATAGAACCAAAATATTGATTAAGCCAATAAATAGTTTACTTTTATATTCTAAAGTAGAGTATTCATAGAATGAAGATCTTATTTCATATATTATTTCTACAACCAGCAGAAAAAAATGTCTATTATCTCAAACCACCATCTTATTATTATATTTATTTGTATACTTAAATTTCTTAATTATTTGTCTGTTTTAATATAAAAATAACCTTATATCAAAGCTTAAATTATTTATTATCTAAAATATAATTTAAATACTAAAAATTATTTATTTTTTTACGGGTTTTAATTATTATATAATTAGTATTTTAATTTGTGTATTATCTAAGATAAATATTAGTTTGTATATAATTATAATTATAGTTCATAGTAAATAAATATTTTAAATGTATAAATTATATTTTAAATTTAGTATAAATAATTTAAATTATTACATAATATTATTTTAAATTGAAACAATAGATTATTAAAAAAAGAGAGATATTTTTTGGTTAGTTGTGGGATTAGTGTGTAAAATATATCCAAGAAATTGAGAGGGAGTGTTAAATTTTTCTAGTTGAGAAAGTGGGGAGGGTGAAAACTTTAGTCTTCAAATTTAAAATTTATAATTCATAATTTAAGATTAAATTAATATATTTAATTTTTTTTATTATAAATTTTAATTATATAAAAATTAATATTTATTCTGAGATTAAAATGCTAGTAAATGGATGTTATGCATATACTAAAATACCATACTCTTTTGGTTTTTTATATAAAAAATATATGAGTATATTATTTTGGTCTTAATTATAAAAACGATAGACTAATTTATATATATATCAATTATTTTTTTATATTTAAATATAACTATTATTTAAATATATAAAAAAATTAGTTATCTTTTTTTTCATGCCTTACTTTTTTTATATTCTCACGTTTAATTTTATTTAAATATTCTTGTTTCATCGAATGATGGAATTTATTTTCCTAATATGTATATGATATATATCTTTTTATATTTTTAATATAAAATAATAAATTAACTGAATAATTTAAAAATTTATAACTAAATATCATAAACTAATTTTAAATATATATATTTTATTTTTAAAATCAAAATTACACTCCAAACATACCTATGATATGCCTTATACTTTAATATCAAGAGAACCATTTGATTTAACCTTTTTAATATCCTTGATTCTAATTTGGATTTAAATATTTTTAAAATAAATTATCAATAATTAAAAATAATATATCACAATATAATTTATTTATCATAAATATAAAATATAATTTATATGTTTAAAAATATTTATTTATTATAATATAAGTTATATATTTAACAATTATTTATTAAAATTAAAAATTTTAATTATATGAAATAAAATAAAAATTTATTAATAATATACAAACTAAAATACTAGTTTTAAAAATAGGTTTAAGCATGTGTTTTTATATCTGTGAAATAATTTATTTTAAATATATTACCTTTAGTATCTTATATTATTTTTTATGTTTAATTTTACTATATTATCTATTATTAATTTAGTTTCATAAAAAATTTAATTAGAAAAATTGTTAAAAAAGTATTCATCATATATTAAAAGTTAATTTTAATTTTTTTATTATATTTTTTGTTATTATTTAATAATTTGTTAGTTGAATTTTTTTTATAAATGATTAAAAATTAATCTTATTATTTTTAGTTAATTATTTTTATTATAAACTGAATAATTTGTTTTTATTGAACCTTCTTATTATAAATTGTTTGTCAACAGAATCATAGTAACAATCATGTATAAAAAATAAAAAATAATAATTTAAATAGTAAAAAAATAAACTACTTTATTACATATTTAAGGGTTAAAAATACAAGATAGAGGAACTATCGTACTTTGCCCATGTCCTATTGAAATGGTGGGCTGGAGCATGTTAGCCACGTTACCTACCGTGCCGATACAAAGAGGTTGTTGGAGACTACGTGGTGGGTTGGGATATCCCAAACAACAAAAAGGTGTTGGAAGCAAGCCAGGGGCGTGGAAAGTGGTTGACGAACAAGAATGGAGAAATCAGGGAAGAAAGTGTTGCTGACCTCCAACGCCGACGACATTTCTCAAGGCATTTCCTTCCATTTAGCCAAGCAAGGCTGCAGGTCAACTCTCCCGCATCAGTCACTTTTCTTATTCCTTGGTTTATTTGATTTGTATTTGTAATTCATTCATTCAGGTTGGTTTTGTTGGGAGATGAGAGTTGTCTGCGAGGCATCGCAGACAAAATCATGGATTCACTCTCCCTCACAGACAGAGACACTGTGCAGGTCGTTGGATTGGACATGGAAGATCAAAACGAATCCTCTTTCCATCACTCTGTGGACAAGGCATGCCTGATTTTGGGCAAATTGGATGCCTTTGTCAACTGTTACACATATGAAGGTAACCAAACTATTAGTATTATGACGCGATTCACGGGTTGTTGTCTAAGGTGCGAGCCTGGGTCTATAAGCTGAATTGGATTGGACTCCTGATCATTCTTAACAGGAAAAATGCAAGAGCATATTGACTTAGCTGAGAGTGAGTTCAAAAAAATAGTTAAGATCAATTTTATGGCTGCATGGTTCTTGTTAAAAGCTGTTGGGCGAAGGATGCGGGATTTCAACTCCGGTGGCTCCATCGTCTTTCTGACTTCCATTCTTGGTGCTGAAAGAGGGCTTTATCCAGGGGCTGCTGCATATGCCTCTGCCTTGGCTGGAGTTCAGCAGTTAGTTAGGGTAAGACTACTTACAACTTTTTCTTTTTTTAAGAATTGGCTTATCAAATTTCATGTATTTTACATTTTGTTCTTATTTGAATAGATTTTTCAACAATTACTAATACAAGAAAAAAAATATAAAATAAATTAAACTTTTTTCACAAGTTAACTAACTTGTGTACTTTAACTTTTGGAGTTAACGTATATAAATTGATTTTAACTTATGAATGAAGTTATCTAAAAGTTTATTCAAAGAGAACTTTAGTGTTTAAAGAATAAGGAAGTAAGATTTTCACGACTTAGTGATACGGCGTGTCCTAGTGTGATGAAGTTTCTTCTCATATTACTAAGTGTTGTTGACATTTTGATGAGAGAACTTGTGTTTTCTATGCAACTGATGCTGATTACACCCCAATCACTCTTGTGTATGATTGCTTTCTGTCTAGTGGTGATGATTGACTCGGTTACTACATTGCCTGTATTGCTTATACTTGCGGTTTGGATTACATCTTGTCATGTTAGTTGTCAAATGTCAATGCAAGTTAGAATGAGAAGTGGCTATACTTTTAGGGGCAGTGCCTGCATGGATTACTCATGAGATGAGAAAATCATATGCCTTTGCTGTATGTTTAAAAATAAGAATTTTGAAAAGGATGAGGAGATAAAGAGGAGAAGGATGATTCAAGTGCAATTCCTTCTACACCATAGAAAAAGGGGGGCCGGGGGTAGATCTCGTCTACCTTAATAGTTATTCTCATTGTTCCTGTAATTCTCTTACCTACAATTGTTCTATCTTATATATAAAATATGTTAATTATTCTTGTAATCTGTTTCTATATTGGGGACTGCTTTTATACTAAGCTTACTAGAAAATTCATGCATATAAAGGACCTGATTTGGTAATTGGATTGGAAGATAAGGTTGCAATCAGTTTAAAACTAAAAGCATGCGATTGGAATGAAACAAAAGAGTGAGCAAAACGGTGGCAAGAGGTGATATGCACAAAGGATTTGGCACTTGTTCTATTGAATTATTTTGACTAGTTTTCGAAAACAAATGCCAAAAATGTTATTTGATCAGTTGACATGATTTAAAGTCAAATTGGAATTTTTCTGGCCGGTTTACAAACTTATGTGGCTACTATAGACGTGCTATATAGATGATAATGTTATCTTGAATGGCAAAAGTGAACACTTACTACTGTTTCTCTGTAGCTGCAATGAACTTTCCTTGTTGTACTTTGGCTAGAGTTAAGCTCATACTAGTAGTACACTATGCTAGAAGTTTCCGATCTTCTGCACTGAACTTCTGATGCTTTAGCGTTCAAGTGTTTAGTGTTTACTCGGATTGGGTCATTCAAGATCTCATATATATGCCTGTGATATATTATTACTATTGCTGCTTAATTAACTACAATAGGCTATCACACAATCCAAGAGGTGCAATTCAGATTTGGAAATATTAGAAAGTCTTTGATGTTATCCTCTATTAACTTAATTACATTTTAAGTTTGTTTGTATCAAATGCTATTTGTTTTTCTTCAGGCTTCTGCTTTGGAGATAGGGAAGTACCAGATCAGAGTTAATGCAATTGCTCGAGGCCTGCACCTGCATGATGAATTCCCATTGTCCGTGGGAAAGGAAAGGGCAGAGAAATTGGTGAAGGAGGCAGCACCACTTGAGAGATGGCTTGATGTTAAGAATGATCTGGCTTCTACAGTCATATATCTAATCAGTGATGGATCATGCTACATGACCGGAACGACCATATATGTTGATGGGGCACAATCTATAACCAGGCCTCGGATGCGCTCCTTTATGTGAATTTTCCTCACATGCTGGCACTGAAAGGATTTTTGGAAGGAATGGTCTGCCATGCACATTTGTTTCATCATTATCAGCAGGAAAAGACGACATTTCTAAAAACGAAAATCATATTTGATGTGCTTAGTAGCAACGTTTGGCATGTAATATATGTATAATTTATATAGTGAATGTTAATTTGCAGAATTGCTACCCAAGTTTGTGGAGAAGTTATAACTCTGTGGAATGGATGAATCTAGTCTTATAACACATAGTATGTCAAATAGTCATCGAAAAATATAAAATATATTAATTAATATCTGTGTGGGTGTAAAATGAGAGATAAACGATGCATCTATTTAAAGACGTTTTTTTAGTGAAAAATAAATATTCATCATTAACTTTCATCTTAAATAATTAAGGTTAAAAAACATAATTTACGAGTCTTTTTTTAAAAAATTACATGAATTTTTTAAGTGATATTGTAACTGTGAATCTTGAAATTATGTGATCCTAATTTATTTTCTTGTATTTTATAAAAATGATTTTAGTAAAGAATTCTACACTTAATTGGTAGAAGAATATACGTGAATTGTTATAAATTTTTAACATCTAAATTTGATTTTTTTTTTATGAATAAAAAATATAAAAATGTCTTTTTTACTAACATGTCATACATATATATTAGGAAACATATCAACTGAATCACTAATGTTGAATGAGAAGAGAGAAATGAAATAACATTAGTGGAGACTAAGATGAAGAATTATTTTATCGAGTACTTACACGGACATATATAGATTATTAAATAAAAATAAACAAACTTACTTGTGGTATTTGATGAAAGTGTTAGAGGAATCTCATGGTCTAAAATTTGTCTTCTTGTCTTTGTATAGACACTAACCATCAAAAATATAATGTCAGTATTCCTACATTAGATAATAAAAGAATATAACCGTAACTTTAAACTCTTAATCCCCCATACTTCTAAACTCATAGTCTATAAGACCCCTAAAAACCATTATCATAAACCTTATATCCTACGCCCTACACCCAACACCTTATATCCTACACCCTAAACCCTACACTTTAAA
Source organism: Pachyrhizus erosus (assembly GCA_026544285.1). Taxonomy (NCBI): domain Eukaryota; kingdom Viridiplantae; phylum Streptophyta; class Magnoliopsida; order Fabales; family Fabaceae; genus Pachyrhizus; species Pachyrhizus erosus. The sequence continues at coordinate 3,388 of JAMLFT010007872.1, read as the reverse complement.
CCTTACACACTACGCCCTATCTCTTAAACCCTAATAGGTAACAAGAATCTGACAAATACAATTGTCAAGACTCTTCAAAATTATAATGCAAATATTTATTTTGATACATTTCAATTATTAGTTAAAATTAAAATTAAACAATAATTGAGTATCTTGAACAGTAACCATTTAGATGCTAAAAAACTTATTCTAAAAACACACACACACAGAGAAACAAACACACTCACACAAATAAACATTGACACACAAAAATAGACACACACAAAAACACAAACACACATAAAGACACACGAACAAACAAACACAAACACACATATACGCACACACAAATCCACACATAGAGGCACAGACAAACACAAACACACACACACAAACACAAACAAGGACAAAGACACGCACACAGACACAAACACACAGACAAAGATACACATATACATAAGCACACATAATGATTTGTCCCAAAGATATAAAATTAAAGGTTTGGAAGACACATTAATTTGGACATATACCTTTTCCATTAAGGCATAATCAGTACCTCTCTACTCTTAAGTATCGTTAGATTCGCCATCAACTTGATCTCTATCCTCTTGAATCTCGTCACTAATGTTGCATGAGAAGTGAGAAATAAAATAACATTAGTGGATACTAAGATGAAGAATTATTTTATCATGTACTTACACTGCCATAAATAGATTATCAATTGAAAATACACAAACTTACTTGTGGTGTTTGATGAAAGTATTAGGAGGATCTCGTGGTCAAGAAACTATCTTCTTATCTTTTTATAGAAACTGTCCGTCAAATGTATCATATCAGTCTTCCTACAGCAGATAATGAAAGAAAATAACCTTAGCTTTAAACTTCCAATCCCCTAAACTTCTAAACCCCTAGACCCCTAAACCGTAAAACCACTAAAAGCCTTTATAACTAACCCTATATCCTACATCCTACACCCTACACACTAAATCCTGCAGCCTACATCCTACGCCCTGAACCTTGAACCCTGCACACTGCATCCTACCTCTTGAAACCTAATGGATAACAAGAATCAAACACATACAATTGTGAACATTCATCAAAATTATAATGCAAATATTTAATTTGACACATGTCAATTATTAGTTAAAATTAAAATTAAACAATAACTGAGTATCTTGAAAAATGAATATTTAGATGTTCAAAAACTTATGATAAAAACATAGTTATAATACGATAAATAACTTCTGAAAACAAACAAAATAAATACACATCATAGAGGAATAATGATTTGTCACATTGATATATACTTAAAGGTTTGGAAGACGCATCAATTTAGACACATACCTTTCCCATTGAGGCATAATATGTATCTCTTTACTCATAAGTACCATTACATTCACCATCAACTTGACTTCTATCCTCTTGAAACTCGTCACTAATGCTAAATGAGAAGAGAGAAATGAAATAACATTAGTGGAGACTAAGATGAAGAATTATTTTATCGAGTACTTACACAAACATAAATAGATTATTAAATGAAAATAAACAAACTTACTTGTGATGTTTGATGAAAGTGTTAAAGGAATCTCGTGGTCTAAAATTTGTCTTCTTGTCTTTGTATAGACAATGACCATTAAAAGTATAATGTCAGTATTCCTACATTAGATAATAAAAGAATATAACCGTAACTTTAAACTCCTAATCCCCCAGACTTCTAAACTCCTAGTCCATAAGACCCCTAAAAACCATTATTAGAAACCTTATATCCTACGCCCTACACCCTAAACCCTACACTCTAAACCTTACACATTATACCCTACACACTATGCCCTACCTCTTAAACCCTAATAGGTAACAAGCATTTGACAAATACAATTGTCAAGACTCTTCAAAATTATAATGCAAATATTTATTTTGATATATTTCAATTATTAGTTAAAATTAAAATTAAACAATAATTGAGTATTCGCATTGCTTGTCCTTTCCCATCAGGCAAATCGACTATTCCTGGTCCATTCCGATCACTGTCAAAGCTTAGCATCGGTTGTTCATCCAGTGCATGCCCAATGCTTGATCAAAGCTCATTATTGGTCTATTTCTGCAAAGCAATTCCCATTGCTTGCCTTTGACACCTCACTGATTCTATTGCTGCAAAATGTTGCAGTTTACTGCACGGTGTATCCTAGCTGATTCAATTTTTGAAAATTTGTTGTTTATTTTGTTTGTAGGTTTTGAAACTCACTGGATTTGGTTATTAGTTCTAAACAATTGATTGGTTAATTGGCGGTGTGTGGTTTGCTTTATTATGAAGTTAAATGATAGAATACTTATTATGCATGTAGTATTAAATTCTATTTTATTGAAGATCAGTGTGTCCTATGAAAATTAGAGAAATTAAGAGAAAATGAAAGAAAATCTAAAGAGAATCCAAGAGAAATTCTATTGAGTAGGATGTGAAAGTTACATAAATGAAGTCCCTGATGCAGACTTGAATATATATCTATGTTGAGATCTCATGTCAACTATAGACATGGCCAAAAGCAGGGCTTATAAAAGCTTGAGAAATCATCACCTCATGAGCTAGGTTTTAGGAGTACCTGTACTACACTTTAGCCCTTATAACTGAAAATACGACTAACTACAAGTCTACAACTAACATCTAACAGAGTTGCTATAGTAACGGACTATCTAATTAGAACTGACATCTAGCATAATAGCTACAGTAACAGCTAACAATAAGGTAATAGTAACTGAAACCAACAGAAATTCCTAACAGAGCCATTGGAAACAACGATAGGTATTTTATGTGTTGCTTTGTTTTTTCATAAATTCTTAAGAGTTAACGAAACCCTTAATTCTTGTATTGTAATTTATAAAGAATAACATGTCCCAGTGTAGAACCAAAGTTGTATCCAACATCTGCTCTATTAGGGGTTCTAGAGCTTAGATAGAATCCTCATATGTAGAAAAGTGCAATGAGAACAAAATGGAAAACTAAGGAAAGAATAATTTATCTATTATTGAAGGGCAAATAAATCAGGATTCAGGAGACTATTTCTTTACATGGGTTGCCCCTTCTCAATTGAGTTCCCAGACTCAGTTTCGTTAACAATCATATTTTCCAATCCCTCTTTGTACAACTTAGCCCTATTTAACCACCTAACTTACTTCCTAAGAGAATTGTCATTACACTAACAATCTTGTTTGTCTTAACCTTTAACTGTTTTTTATTTTTGTAAACATACACTTCCAAGCCCTATCTTTATCTATCTGAGACCTAACAGATACCCATATATGCACAACATAACAATAACAAATTTCAAAGAGTATTATTTTTCTACCAGTCTAATCATGACAATGAGCAAATAAATTGAAGATTAAAAATGATTAGGGAACAATCTGTACAACA
>JAMLFT010007871.1:0-14323 GCA_026544285.1 Pachyrhizus erosus | reverse complement strand
TATATATATGCAACGTGAATAATTGAAGTTAATTATTTAGGAGTTGCATATTAGCATTTTCATATAAATATGTATATTTGTGAGGTGTTTTTGCTTAATTATATGTGTGCATGTGTATGGTGTATTTATTTATATTATTAATTGAAATTGGGATGTTATAATGTAGTTTAGCATAATTTAAAAATTATTATTATTATATTGATATGAGATAAACCAAAATTAAATTTATGTAAGATTGAATTTTTTATGTGATAAGTTAAATAAAGTCATTAATATATGTGTGAATCATACACCACAACACGATATATATGTGTTTTTAAAATCATGTTAATGAATTAAATTGGGGAAGTCTTAAAGGGCTCATTAAGTTTTGATCTTGAGCAACTATCCTAGATGGAATAGCAAAATTAGATAAAAATAAATTTATGAGATCACTCATAAAGATCTAAGTCTTTTTTTCTTTTTTTTCAAGAGTTACATACTTATAATGATACAAATCTAATAAGATCCAATTATAACAAATATCATTTACAATTGATGGAAGTCTTATGGACAAAAGCGAAAGCTAAAATAAGTAAAAAGATTTTTCATAGTTTAATAATTAAGAAGATGCAAGTTAAAGAAGATCTAACTAAATTCAAACTCAATTTAAGAATTGTCTCATACCTACAATTTGAATATCATGACTAAGAAATTGTCATAATAAAGTGGATTAGAGACTTTATAAAAAAATGGATCACTTTTCTATACATTTGATAAAATTGAAGGAGATATTTAATATTTATTATTAAGATATATTATCTTAATGTTTATTTTTTTTTTAATATGGTCATAATCTTATTTTATATTTTAGGTAAAATTATGATTTACTTAGGATTTGTTTCTTGTTATTTATTTTTCTAATTTTCTATAAATAGGAATCTATGTAAATGAACAACACAGAGATTTTAATGAATTAAATATTTTTTTCTTTTGTAAAACTTTTTCTATTCTTGGATTAACAAACCTCATAATGTTGGTTCTATGAACAGGTCACGGTTAGAGTCACACTTCTTTGATAATTTTGGTTATACTGGTAGGTCGCATCATAGTTAGAGTCAAGACGATGATAACAACACAAAGATTCCCTTCTAAATGTCTAGTAAGACTTAGAGGCTCAAATGTCAACAATCGACTAGAAAGATTGATCACCCATGACTCACATTTCTCAATGTTTTTAAGGATAAAACTAAAACTCAAAACTCATTAGTGAATTCATTACCATATGTTTGTACACCAATAAATCCATGTTATTAACAAAATTGCATCTTCTGTTATTTCAAGTTTGTTTCCCTTTGAAAACTTAAATGGTTGTCCTCATTATTTTGCCTAGAGAGTTTTTTGTTCTACTTATTTTGTTCACCATCCTCATGTAGAACAAGTAGTAAATTGTCCTTTGACAGTATGTGTTTTTCTTAGTTATAGTGATAATAAAAAAAAGGATATTGTTGTTATGTGATATATAAAAATATGTTTGCAAAAGGCAAGCGTACCCTACATAATTACAATAGACTTAAGTTTAAGTATCGTACAAAAAGGACTAGTTGTATTTATAAAATAATCTATTGTGTAATGAATTAAACAATTTTGATTTTTTTATCAAGAGTTGTTGAAATGATATTCAATTAACTGTTTGTAAATTTTTTTTAGAGAAAATTAAGATAGTAAAATAAAATTATCATATAAGAAAGTCTAGGGTCATAACTAAAATCATATAATTAAATTCCTCCAATTTTTATTCCTTCAATTCTTATTCAATTGATTTTCTTATTATTTTTCAATTATTAACTTCTCAATAACTAGTTAATAGGTTTTGTCTCCCATCACATTATGTATCTTAAGCAAATACCATTTTACTTTATTCCTCCTAATTCTACAATCTTACAAGGTTTGATTTCTTTCTTATTAATTTATTCCTTTACCATAAATACAAACACATTTGTACCTAAAATGAATCATTTTTCAAATAATTCTTATGTTGAGTTTTCTAGGTCTAACACTGATAGTTTCTTATATTTAAATGTCTTTTCTATCCCTACAACTTCCTAAGAACCTTTTGTGATTATGAATTTTTTTCCTTAATATCATTGTGATTAGTCTGTCCACTAAATTACTAGATTTAGTTTATTCCTTTATTTTACTTCATTTGCTTCCTTTTTTTACTTCTACTCATAATTTGTTTGAGCCCTCTTCCTAAGATATTTTTGATCCCTTTTGGTAGTAAGCTATAATAGAGGAACTTTATACTTTTGCATAAAATAGATACTTAGGATAATATTTCTCTTCCTCTAAGAAAATTTGCAATTGGCTCATGTTGAGTATATAAAATCAAAACCAAATTTGATAATTTTGTTGAGCAATACAAAGCTCGTTTGATTTTTATGGGATTTTTCGGACAATATGACACAACTTATGAAAAAATTTATACTATTGTTGTCAAAATAACTACTATTTGTACTCTTATTGTAGTTGATTCTATTCGTTAATAACATATTTTTTGAATAGACATAAAAAATGTCTTCTTAAATGATGATTTTTAAAAAGATATCTATATGATTCCTCGCCGATTGTTTCTCATAATTCAGCTAAAGTTTATAACAAAAGGCTTTATATGACCTCAAACAAGCTCCTCCAAATTGATTTGAAAAGTTCTCCATTGTGATATTGCATCTCTTGGCTTCAACTTTGGCCTTCGTGATTCAACATTAGTTGCTTCATGTATCTCACCAGTACTAAACATGACATTGTCTGAGTTGTTAGTTAATTTGTTGTTTTTCGTACTCAGTTCATTGGGTAGTTGTTTTTTGCATTCTTTGCTATTTTCAAAGCACTTCATTAAAAAGTCTTCTATTTTTCTCTGTCATTTTCCTTAGAATTGTGTGCCTATTTAGATGTTGATTGAGAGGGTGATTTTATTAATCATAAGTCTACCATAGGATTATGGATCTGTTCGAGACATTCTCTTATTGCTGGAAAAACAAGAAACAAACAATTGTTTCTCACTTTTCTGTAGAAGCTGAGTATTGTACCATGACATTCATTATTGTAGAGATAATCTGCTTGAGATAATTACTTGATTCTATACATATTTCTTTTTCTACATCAACTTCTTTGCATTGTGATAACATGAGTGTTATCCAAATCATTTGTAATTCGATCTTCCATGACTATATCAAACAAATTGAGATCGACTATCAGTCTACTGGACATCATTATTTTTAAGGGACCATTATCTTACCCTTTGTCTCTTGATCTATGCAGATTACTGATTTGTTTACAAAATCACATTGTACCAAGCTGTTTCATTTCTTGACTAGCAAACTCTCAAAGCTCTCTATTAATGCATCTTGAATTTGAGAGGAATGATAGACAACAGTACCATTGGACTTATTTCTTAGTTTTACTCTTCTTAAAGACATGTTAATGCTCTTTTTAGTTACCTATATGTTTACCTGTTAATAACTCAACACATAGAGACCCAAAAATGATTGACCCAACATCAAGGTCCAAACGTCAGACCAAGCGGCCGTCAAATTAAAAGATTTTATTAAATGGATGGTTAGGATCTTAATACCGTTGCTACCAAGTTTATATATTTAAGTACATCTTTTTCTTGTATAGGACAGATTGATTAATGAGTATTTTTCTTTTATTTCGCATAAAGTTTTCTTTATCCTAAAATAGCTTGTAGCCCTACTCTACACTTTACCACCGCCTATCATAACCTCTTTCTTTCTATTTTATAATCAGACTTACATCTAATTAAACTGTGTCCTACCACTCTCTCTATTTTACCTTTGTTTTTGCATGGTTTACACATCCATGGTCCAAAATTTATTTAGATCATTGATATCTTTCCTAAATCAAGTATCAAATTTCCAACTTATGTTATTGACCCTGTCAATCATATCAAACCCAAGAAAATGCCTAACGCGGAACAACCAATAAAGAGTATTCTTTGGTCCATGAAAAAAAAATAAATAACAAAACACAAAACAGCATCAGTTATTATATATTTATATACTTAAAAAATAAATCCACGTATGTTGTTTTCTGAGCCAGAATCAAGAAAGTTTCTGAAGACAACTGCATCCAAACTAACATTTCAGCTTTTGAAATATACAAAATAAGTATGTATTTTATTAATTAAAATTTCTAATAAATAATATTTTAAATATACAAATTTTATTATTATTAAAATTTATACATAAATAATTGTAAACATACAGATTATTATTTAAAATTTATAATAAATAATTGCATAGTGATGTAAAAATAGTTTTAATTATTGATAATTTTTTTAAAAAAAATACTAAAATTTAATTTAGAAAATAAAGTAAAAAGAATAAAATTAAACTGATGATTAAAAACGTTTTCGTTTGAAAATAAAAAACGCTATCATTAAATAATAATTCTTAAAAATACAGTGTTGAAAGTACTTATTCTAATAATCCTAATTTACATACAGAAAAGATATTTAATGTAATCCAATTTCATGATCCTAGTTTCCGCGTAGCTTCTGAAGTTTCAACTCAGACTTTTATTGATTCTAACCCGATGACCGGTGCAGAATAAGAGAGGAAATTCACATAACTTCATAATTGAGGGGGGAAAAGAAGAGAAAAGGAAAGGAACCTTCGTTGCCAAGTTGATTCAATGCTAAATACAGCTACCATGAACTCTTTGTCCTGCGGAATTACGAATTTGATGTTGAAGCAGCAATGAGTATTATGGAGACAAAGCAAGAATTGGAGTGGGCTGAAGCCCAGAACATGGACTTAAGCGAAGACCTCGTAGCCATGGCTAAGCAACAGCTTCTGTTTCTGGCAGAGATTGATAGGAATCGTTGCCTTTATGATGGCCCAGTTTTACACAGAGCTAATTGCAGGTATATAATTACTCTTACCACTAATACACCTAGTTATTTCCTGAAATTATAACTAAAAGTTTTGTTTCTAAAATTACAACATTGTCGTTTACATTTGTCATTTCTCTTTCTATTTTCTCTCTCCTTCCTATTTTTCCTCCATTTTTTTTTCTACCAAGTACACCCTTGATTCATAAAATTATGACCTTTTATAAATTATACGATATTAATGAATTCAAATATGTAATTTGTCTTTTAAACTTATAGGTTCTATATTTAAAAACACCCTGCATCACCCGAGTGTAAAAACTAGTTACTAAATCATTATTTTATCAAAAGTAGTTCACATAGGTGGTTTTACACTTGATTCTCTTAATTGACTTCCATTCCTGTCTTAAAAATAGAATCATGACTGGAAATGTGAGAGTAGCTTAGTTAAATGTCAAATTAAAGTTTCAAATACCTCACCTGGTTAAAAAAATCATTATTTTTGTTTTTTAGTTTTTACTAAATGACATTGGCAATTATTTTTATCCAGTAGAAGAAATAGTCGCATTTAATGTGTAACAGTGTCTTGAGCCAGGATTACTTCTGAAAAAGAATATCTATACGAAACTAAAAAAATAATTGAGGTTTGATAATTTTTTAATGATCAAAATAATAATTTTATAACTTTAGAGACTAAATTAATGAGTACTCGGTAATTTTAGGAACTATTTGATGTATATGTACTCTTACCAAGTTTTTCATGAACATGTAACTGAAATCCTAGAATATGTGTCCGTGTCTGCAATCTGCGTGTTCCCTCTGATGTAAGTTCACCCTTTATTTCAAATGGTTGTGTTTTAATTGTTAGTGTTGGTGCATGTCTTCATTCATCTATGTAGGTATAAATATTGTTGGCTTCCTTTACTAGCCAAACATGCCGAGTCACCTGTGACAGAAGACCCTTTGGTTGTGCCTCTTGATTGTGAATGGATTTGGCACTGTCATAGGCTTAATCCGGTAAGCTTGAGCATTGAAACCAAAATCACGCATACATTTTCTCTTTATTTGTGAACTTGTTTTCTGAAAGAGTTGTTGTAATTATGGAATTACCTTTAACATTTGTGCACATATTTGTCAGGTGCGTTACAAAACTGACTGCATGGAACTATATGGGAGAATACTAGGCTATTCGAATGTGGTATCTTCAACTAAGGGAACCAGCAAAAAGGAAAGTGAAAAACTCTGGCAGACAATGTATCCAAGTGAGCCATATGAACTTGATCTGAACAATGAATCAATGCCAGATTTTGCTGAAAATTTCTTTGAAGCCAAAGAAAGTACCACCAATTATGATCTGATGTCAGCAGTTAAAAGACAGACTACTTTCTTCTATCAGGTAATCAAGAAATTTAGATTTAGAGTATCATGCCTTGTCAATACCTACCTGACCTACAAACTGTACTATAAACAAATAAGCCAGTGAAGGATGCTCTTAACTTGTTGATCATACAATTTATTGGTAAAAAAGTTCGTAAGTCTACGTAGTAGAGTAAATTAGTTTTGAAGTAACACTTCAATCAAAGTAAGGGTGATCTGATTTGTATTCGTGTAAAGTATATATTGAAATTACTCTATCAGTAAAATTACAAAAAACTACACCAGTTTATGCTTAACCATTAGTCTCCAACTTTAATGACAGGTTTCCAGGCCTTACTGGAATGAGGATACTTTTCTTGAAGGAGCTGTGGCCCGATACAAGGGGTTTCTGCATTTGATCAAGAGGAATAGAGAGAGGCATATAAGCCGCTTCTGTGTTCCAACTTATGACATTGATCTCATCTGGCACTCTCACCAATTGCATCCTGTCTCTTACTGTAATGATCTAGTGGCAATTATGGGCGAAGTATTAGAACATGATGACACAGATTCTGATCGGAACAAGGGTCAAAAGTTGGATGTTGGCTTTTCCGAAACCACCACACAGTGGGAAGAGACATTTGGTTCAAGATACTGGAAAGCAGGAGCACTTTACAGGGGTAGTCCCCCATCTCCTCTTACTGTTGATAAGTATAAAATAGATGCTATACACAACAGTTCAGCTCCATCCAATAAGACAAACCAAAATCCGATTCAGCTTCCTCAGAAAATGCTTGTGGAGGTAACCTTCAATATCTTTTCTGCTATTTTCTTTGTTACATGAGAAGACACTAGCAACTGTATCTTGGCATAATTTTTGGGTTCATGATGCTTATTCAGGTGATGCTTGAGATTGTTGATGTGAGAAACTTACCATCCGGGCACAAAGGCAAGCTAGTTGTATCCTTCATGAAGAAACAAGAAGATATACTTTTCAATTCCAAGAAACACTTATGTATATCCTCAGAGTCACAAGGGAAACAAGTTGCTGTTTTTCAATGTGAAAGTAATGGAGAGTTAGTCCTTGAACTCATTTCTCGCCCAAGTTTCAACTTTAGAGGAGTAAGGCCAGCCAAGGTATTGGGAAAAACTTCAATCAATCTGGAGGATTTGCAAAATGTAGCATCTAAACTGCCAATAGAGAAGTGGTTAGATTTGACATCTGCAGTCCATTGGTCAAAGCCTATTAGCATTCGCATTGGTTTTTCTTTAACACCTCCAGTTTCAGCACCATATGAGTTGCACTTTGTTTCTATGCATCCATTTAAAGGAAGTTATTTCTCCTTCCTGCTTCCGAGAAAGTTCAGGAAAATACAACGTTGGACAAATGTTGTGGATGAAGCTGGCAATGAGATCATCAGTATCCAGAAAGGGTAAGCCAAACTGACAGTTAAGCAGTTAAGAATGTTGAACCAGGATTTCGTGTTTTACCATGTCACAGTTTTAAACAGGCGGTTCTGTTATCATCGCTATGTGACTAGTGAAAATGAGTTTTTTTTTTTTGCATCCTACTAACGAGTTCTGATTCAGATATGACCATTAACTTAATTAGGAGAGAATTTTGATGTTCTAAATACCATATATTAGATTTATGCAATTTTTATTAAGATATTATGAATTGTCTGCACTTGCTTAATTTTTGGGTCACCTGCTTGGGCACTTAGCTTGATGCTCCCTTGACATTTTCTCATTTTGGTTTTGCATATAGGAACTTATCAACTGAGAAGACAAAGAGTAATATCAATAAAGAAGTGATTGGCAGGACTGCATCTGGTGAAACCCATCTTGCAGAGTTAAAAGGAACAACGTGGTGTATGATGAACTCTGAATGGATGTTACAGATAAAGAAGACCAGTGATGAAGATAAATGTGTATTTGAACTCATGGGAACTCAGAAGGTTTACCTTCTTATTCTTGTCTCTAGATTCATAAAACTATTAGCCAGTTTAGATTTTATCCCTCACAGTTCATATGGGACTTGTGCTAGAGAGGCATTCATCTTAGGTTCAATATTGTGTCCATCTTAGCACTCGTGTTTTTTTACAGGTGATTATTTTTCCAGGTAGAAAATTGGAATTTGAAACCAGATACTATGGAAATGAAGGAAATTGCTTCATGACAGCGGTAGAATTCTCTCGAACATATCCTTATGGAAAAGCAGTGGCTTTGATGGATTTGACATATGGGTTTCTGGAGGTATTTTAATTTTTCAGCAAAAGGTGTCACTTCTTGATTTATCTTCCTCATACCTAACATCACTAGTTTGTGTCTGTTTTAAAATTTGTTTGTTTGGTGAGCAGATCAAGGAAGAGTGGCTGGTATTGCCTGCAATATTGTCTGCATTTGTTCTCTCTAATTTTCCTGATTTCAGTAACCAGGGTGAGAAAGCGAATGGGACTAATGCATAAAAGGAAAATCATAAAAGCTGTGGAAAAATACAGTTGGCAAATGTTATGTCCCTTTCCTCTAGAAAAATACCCAGAATAGGCCACACTGGTCCATAAAAGCGACTACTATTTCATGTAACTAGTTCGTTTGTCGACCAAGCACAAATATACAAAAAAAAATTCTTTAAAGTTAAGACCTGTGTACGGTATGATCACTTTTTAAGGGACTGACACCTTGGTGAATCAGTTTTAGCTTCACAGAAGCCATTTGTAGATGTACTTTCAGTCTACAAGACTAACTAATCTAGCTTATAATATACCTAGCTCCCTCATATAACTATGTATGTACCCGTAAAAACTAGAAAGTGTCGCCAGAATTTTAAATAAAAATACTATTATTCTCTTTTTTTTTTGGTAGTAGGGGTCGTTGCCCCTCTGCACAGCACAAAGATGTATGTATTCTAAACTACTAATATTTTATCAATTCCGGCTGGAATTCAAGTTATTTTTATCTTTTGTGTCTCTTTCCTATCCTTTCAATTAAAGAATTAATACTTCAGAATAAAAAAATTAACAAATGACAGGACAAAAGTAATTTCAATCCCCAAGCTTGTGTTGTTTATGGGGTCGTCAAACTAAAATATTTTTTTATAATTTTTTATCTCCCTCGTATCTCCTCTTGAGTTATATCAAAATATAAACGAGAATATTACCTTCTCTTGCCTAATAAAATATCATACTTTTAGTTATACCTTTGTTGGTTTTATATTACATCAAGAAAAAGATCACAGTAAACAATTAGCGACAAACATGGATGGAACCCACAATGGAAATTGCAAGAACAAGGGAGACAATTAGTCAATCAATCACTGATACGAAAAGCAACAATATACTGATTTGAAAGTAATTACACTCTCAAAACAATTCCTGAAACTGAATCCCTTCACCACCTATTCACAAGAAACAATGTCTAACCAATATTCCAAAAAAAAAAAAAAAAAAAACCAAAATCACCCCACACTACGCCACAAAACGAACAAATCAAACGACCTTCATATCCACCTGTCACCACCGCGCGCCGCCGCGTCCCCCCGCCGAATACCCACGCTCCGCCGCCACACCAACTTGCGAACCACTATACCGAACCGAATGCGAAACCGAACCGGGTGCGTGAAAGAGATAAACCGGTTGGCCCACCGGTCCAGTGACGGGCCGAACCGCTTGGAAGATTCCAGAAGGTGTCTGAATGAGATAAATCTCACTCCCCGTCGTGGGAACCGCCAACGAATAACCCGCGTTATTCCTCTCCTGCAGAAACGACAGCGGTCCAGTAACGGAGCTAGGATGAAGAACTTGCGCGTGTGCATGTGCGTGTGCGTGTGCGTGTGCGTGTGCATGCGCCACTAACGGCGTCACACTCTCCGTGTTTTTCTGAGGGAAACAGTCCCCGCCGTTAACACCGTAAACCCTAGCGTTATTGTCTTCCTCTATTTTCATTTTCCGTTGCAGAAGTTGGTCATTGTTCTCAATCTGCATTCTCCGAAGCTCCTGAATCTCAGGTTCGGGTTCTCTAACCGCTTCACGATCCTCGGGAAAACACTCCGGTTCTTTCGGCGGAACATCCGGCGAGAACTCCTCCGGTTTCGATGGCTTATCGAGTCCGAAGAGAAAATCGGGATTGGCGGGCGGCGGAGGCGGCGGCAGAGAACCTTCTGGAACCTGAACGGAATTGAGAGCGTCGACGAACCACTGGCATTCGGATTTGGATTGGGTGAGAGGGAAATCGATGTTGTTTTGGAGGGGGAAGAGAAAGAGACGGAGGCGTGCGGGTCTAGGTGAGGCGCGAAAGAGGCGATCGTACTCGAGCATCATATGGTGGAGGTCTTCGTCGTTGGTGACGGAGATTAGGGCGTCGAGGTCTTCGCCGGGGAGTTGGTACTTGAAGAAGGAGTGGTTGTTGGGGGCGTTGGCGAGGGAGGAGAGTTTGGCGATGAGGGAGGAGAATTTGACGTGGCGGTCGACGGAGAGGATCTTGGTGTCGCCGGCGACGTAGGTGAGGTGGTTGTCGTGGGGGCGGGGCTGGATGCGGCCGCCGTAGCTGCACATGAACTTGACCTTGGGAGGGGGTTCGTCGAAGGAATGGTGGTGGTTGTCGGCGTCGAGGTCGCGGGAGCGAGGGGAGGAGTCGCGGGAGTCCATGGAGGTAGGGTTTGGGAGGGAGGGAATTCAATTTGAAGAGTGAAGTGAAGTGGTTGGTGTATGAAGACAAAAAAAAAAAAAAAAAAAAAAAAAAAAAAAAAAAGAGAGAGGGGGAGAAGAGTATGTTATATTATGGGGGGGGAGAATGAGAGGGAGGTGGGGACGGGGGGGAGGGGGACTATGGGGAACGAAATAGTGGCAGATTCAGATGAGTAGGACGCCCATTCATAAGGTATGAGTCATTTCTTTTTCCTTTTTTATATTTCCATTTTAAATTAATATTTATATTCCGTGTGAGGTAAGCAGCTGGTTTAATGCTTTCTTAACCAAAATAAATAAAATAAAAATAAAAATAGTTTAATGCTGTATTTTTACCAAATGTTGAGAAGTGTCTGGAAAAGATAAAAAGATTTTTACTATTATTTTGAATGTCATGTGATTCTAATGGTTTTTTTTTGTTTTTATTTTTTTTTTATTTCAAAATTATTCATGTTGAAATTTTTTTATATAAATTAAGAAAAGCAAGTATGGTAAGAAAAATATTATTTATTAAATGATAATTTTATTAATATATATATATATAATTTTAATAAAAATATTATTAAGTTTTTTAACATAATAATATTTATTAAAAAATAAAAATAAAATAAAAATTTTAATATTTTATTAAAAATTAAAAAAATTGATTATTTTAAGATATTTTTTAAATATTAAATTTGCATTGATTTGGAGACAAATGGAATAATTTCTTAATTAGTATCTTTAGGGCACTTATTAGTCAAACCCTACATCTTTATTCGCTCTTTATTGCTACTAGGATAAAATATGAATAATACTGTTATAATATTAATATTTAAAAGTTAATTAAAAACGTTAATTAAAACTAAACTACATAATTTAATTAGTGTTTAGTTTAATAATAACATATTGTAAAGTAAAATATTTTAAATTATAAATTAATAAAAATATTTTTGTACGACTATTAAGATAATTGTTTTAAAAGGTAGCTTTTAAAATATATATATAAATATATTATATATGTTATTTATTATTACATGACAACATAAAGATTTTTTAGATTGTTATTTAATTATAAAGATTTAATTACATATTTTATTATCTATAATTATTTTATAAATTTTATCGTCTAAATTTTTTTTATGCATTTTATCAATTTGTTAAATGTGTAATGAGGTGTTAATGCATCTCTAAGAAATATGTCATTTTGTCACTAAATTTTGTAAAATAACATTATTTTATTATTAATATGATGATAAAATATATAAAAAAAATTAGATAATAAAATATGTAAAAGTTATAAAATATGATGATAAAATGTAAATTTTTTTTTAGTAAAATTAGTAAAATGATAATAGTTAAATGATAAAATATATAATAAAGATAATTATAAATAATAATGATAAGTTTATAATTTGTTTAATAACTGCTTTAAAATTCATATAAAAATAATTTTAATTAGATAATAATATAAAAATAAAATACATAATTTAATTAGGTTTTAATAAACATATACATCCTGTAATGTAAATTTTTTTATAATATCATTTTTATATAATTTTAAAAGTAATTATTTTAAAGTCATCATTAAATAACATTGTTGATACATAAAATTTAAATTCCATCTATATTGTTATTATTATATATTAAAAATAAATTTAATATATAGATTAATTTATTATTAAATGATAACAGAAAATATTTTTACGTTACTATTTACTTATAAATAACATATATATATATATATTTTAAGTTAATTATATAAAAAATCATTTTTAATTCTACAATGTACTTTTCTACCTAATACGTTAGGTATATTAGTTAATGATCTAGAATATAGAACTTTATATATATATATATATATAAAATAGAAAGCTTTTATTTAGATTTGATTCATTTATTTAGACAGAGTAAATTATTAAAAATAATAAAAAACTTCCTATTAAGTTATAACATAAATGAATTTTAAAGATTTAAATTTGACACTACTAACTAAGTTATAATAGGCTCATGCCAATTAATTTGTAATTTTAATATAATAAAATGTTTTTATTTTTAACTCATTAACCTAGTATCCATGTCTAAGATTAAAAAAAATTGAAAAAAAATTCATTCAAGACTTATTGTTTTTTGTTAAGAAAAAAACTATTTTATCATGCATTTATTTAAATTTTGATAAAATTAATTTAAACCATTAATATTAAAATTTCTTATTTATATTTAAAACTAATATTTATAAGTAAAATGAAAAAAACAACATCCAAAGTAAACGTGATTTTGATAAGTTCTATATCTCGGTTCAATTTTATTTAATAAAAAAATTAAAATGTTTTTTTTTTTTAAGATGAGGTTACTTTCAAATTCAATGGCATTTGTAAAAAAATAACAAAATATATGTTATATGGCATTCCTTCACCGTGATTCCAAAAATTGGGAGAAGTTAACACAAGGATACATTTAAAGGAATTAAATACTTTCATTGATTTATTAACATTAAAATCATTATTTTCACATTAATAATACTCAATCCACTTTAATCATATTCTCTTTTTTAATTGATCACATAGAAAATATGACAATCAAATAATTAACTTTCATGACAAACTAATAGGACAGTATCTAACAAATTGTTGTATCAAATGAATTAAATTAGAATGTACTGTAAACGTTTTTTTTATATTATCATATTACCATTTAACTATAATTTATCATATATCAAAAGTTATATTTAAGATAATTTAAATTAAGCTTATTTCAAATCGCATATCACAAAAATGAATGAATTTCTTTATATTAAGTATTGTCAATCTTTCAGTTATGTCATTGCCTCAATAAGAGATTCAGAGGTTTATTAAAAAAAAGAGGTCAGCCAATTAAGAAATTATAGATTTTTTTACAAAAATAAAAATAAAAATAAAATTAAGTAATAAATAAAGGTTTAATAAGCATAAATTAACAGTGTAAATTTTTTATATTCTCAATCAATAAAAAATAATCATATATGACTTTTGAGTATTATTATAAATATTTTTTTCATATATTACCATTTGTAATTGAATATATATAATTTTTTTTTTACAAATATGTATTATTTATTCAATAATAAATCAAAAGAGTGTTTTAGCCGCTGATTTACCGAAAACGACGGATATACCGTTTTGTCTTTTGTGGTGTGTCTGATAATTAAAACGATGTATTACTTTATTCGTCTTATTTTAATCATTGTAAGTTTTTTTTTATATAATTTAATAAAACTTATTTATTAAATGAAAATAATAATTTTATCAAATTAATTTTAATTTTAATTAATTTTATTGAATATAATATAAAATAATAATAATATTTAAAAAATATATTAAAAAAATAAATGAAAAAATAATTAATATTATATTAAAAAATTAAAATAATA
>JAMLFT010007870.1:0-14325 GCA_026544285.1 Pachyrhizus erosus | reverse complement strand
TTTTTAGTTTTTTAAATGTTGACAGATAGATTGAAAAGAATATTTTTGAATTTAAAATATTAAAAAATACAAATTATAATTTTAAAAAAAATATACTCCTAAATTGAGAGATTAAAAATATAATTAAGACTTAAAAAATATATATGCTTAGGATGAATTTTCCAGCAAGTGAGACCTGTGTGACTAGAGCATATAAAGGCAGAGTCACATAGCTGCATAGAACTTGTATAACAACCCTGAAAATAAAAATTGCCACTTCATATTAGTTATATATATAATGAACTAATGGTTGGTGTAACTATTGGCACGTGCACATTTTAACAGAAATTAACTTACCCCATTACAAGTCTTATGACAATATCCACAGTTGTTTTGTGGAAGCAAGAATTTAAGGAGAATTCATACTGAAACAGAAATTATGGAGAAGTTAATAAAAATCTTGCAGCTTTGCATTTTCTAGCTAAACTCTACAGAATAATTGTAATCCTCTTGACACAAGAATGACTCATTCTTTATTCTTGATATCTATTTATTACTATACATCCCATTTTGCTAATAGCATGTAGCTTTTATGCTGGCTTTTCAGTCATCTCAGAGATATTAATCAAATAAGGTAGTAATGGAATTTCTTAAATTCTTTAAGGCAAAAATTATGGAAAACTTGATCAAGATGGATGAACTTACTGTACTCCACGAAAAAAATGCCAGTTGAAAAGCATTCTGCAACATAGAAGCAAACATAATTATTTTCTGACCACAAGAATTCCTTAGATGATAGAATGTAAGGAAAAAAAAAAAACAGTTAAATTACCTGAAATAGAACAAGATGAACCAAAAAGAGGAGAAGGCGTGGACGGTTGAACCAGAACAGATCATCTCCTGGCTCAACTACAGGTGCACCTTTGACAACTTCTCCTCTGTCTATAATCCTTAGTCCCATCTTTGTTATGATCATTTGTAGTTTGGCACCCACTAATAAGATTATCTGCAAAATTTACATTAAATAAAACAATAAATTATTTGTACTTTTACATTAAAAAAATTTAATTATATTTTTAGTCTCTCATGAAATCAGTTTTTTTAATCTTTTAAATAAAAATTTGTATTTTTTAATTTTTTAAAATTTTGATAAAAAATTATAAATTATAAATTTTTATTTAAAAAACTAAAAAACTATATTTATTAATTTAAAAAATTAAAAATATAATTAAGTCGTATACAACCAAGAACATGAGTAGTATGTGCTTACAACTAATGGGATGAATGGAAGCCAATAATAAGAATACCACCCTGTCCAAATAAAACAAAAATTATAAATTATGATTAGTGGGATAAACAAATTAATCTAAGTGAAACTACACAGTCTATAAAAATGTCTTTAATTACCCAAAAAATTCTTTAATGATACCCAAATATCTTTCTAATCTCAATTCAAAACCAAACTTTGGTTTAATTTTGCTACAGTCCCTTTGGTAACTATAGATCAACGTGGTCCATAACATTAGCTGTGTGTTAATTAATTTGATCCCTGAATATATTGACTAACTGTTTAACAGTCAAGGATTGAGTTCATAATTTTTGTAATGTTAGGAATGATATTGGTCATAGTTGCCAATTTAAGGGACTAAAGTGCGTGTTTGTATGACCCTTTCAATCTATTCTTCCCACAGAAAAAATCAATTTGAGCACATATCTAATTACGTTCAACAGGTGAAAATTAATTCTACTAAGATAATTTATTCTTAACTTTATAAAACAAACAGACCCTAAATATGAATCTTTGCAATATCAAGGATCAAAATGATTGACGTTGCCAAGTTGATAGACTAAATTGAAATTATACTTTATTCAAATTAAGCTTAAAAATATTTTTATTTTCTAATAATTTGTTTAATTTTATGTTTAGACTTACCATGAGTATTTGTCAGTAGGAATAGCACCGCAAAGAACCATATGATTGGGCTGCAAGTTACAAAACGGTGAGCTTAAATTGATGGCAAGATAATTGAAAATAAAAATAGAAAAGCAATGCAACACAACATAATCATACCTTATTCCCACAACAACTTTAAAATCCTCCTCAAGTGATCTTTCTATATACTTCTGAAAATCAAATCTTGCATGACTTCCCGGTGCCAGATGAGCCTAAAATTACATGTATCTTAGTTTTTCCATTTTGAAATGCCCAAAAACTCTAAGAATATATTTTTTTTAGATAACAAATCTAAGAAAATCTTTGAAACATAACTCACCGTGATAAATCCATGCCGCAATGTTAAATAGTCAACTTTGTTGACAGATCCAAAGAATTGTCGGAAGAAGCTAACCTGAGCAGCGTACAAATTAAGGTATTAATTAGAAACATTGAAATTTATTTATTTATGTGTCGCTTACCATAATCTATTTATTAAATACCTTTTTATATAACTCAAATAAAAAAATTTCTATGCCCCAATTGAAAATCTAATTAAATACTTGAAATTCAAAATATGGCTAATGGCTTAGTCTCCCTTGTGAGAAACGGCTAATAAATCAATTGAGGAAATTTAGCATATTTCATTTATTAATAATAAACGTGTCCTTACAATCGATAAGGAAATTGTTGACTGACTCCAAGAGTTCAAGTGCCTTCGTCCAAATGTTGTGTCCCTTGCAAATCTGAACCTCTCAGGATCTGTAATATGTATATATTTATAAATGGCAGAGTCAGAGAGGGACCATAAAAATGGCCGAAAGCATAAAAAGCGAAGCATTCAATAGATATACCTTGACGAATAATTACAATATGGAACCAATAATGGTTACGATCTTTTTGTTACTACTTTGTCTCGTCTTGATAGTGAATTGTATTATTCTTGCAGTAAATTTTATATTGTTTAAGTCTTTGTTTTTAAAGAAAAAAAAAACTTAAAAGTCATTGATTTAAAATTGTTATTTATACATTTCAAAAATATACTAGTATGTAGTAACAAGTTACAAAACAAATACGATATGAAATATATTTGATTTTCAGCTCAAAAAATACTTTCAATACAGTATTGAATATATTTTATGAGAGTATATTCATTTTGATGACCATATGTGATTAATTTTAAAAATTCCAAATAAATTTTTTGTTTGGAAAATAAGTTTTATAAAAATAAGATTTGAGTTGTTTTATAAACTTAAGTTTAACCTAAATTATGTTTGCAAATTTTAAATCAAACATGCATATGAGTTGTGAATATAATACAACACAAATACAAGAATACAACAAACTTAAAAAATTATAGAATATAACTTAGTATGTCTTGTGTATTTTATAACATAAATATTTTTTAATTATAAATTATATAATAATTAAAATTTATGATAAATAAATATCTTTAAATATATAAATTATTGTGATATAAGATTATTTTTAATTATTAATCATTATTTAACAAAAACATTAAAATTTAATTTAATAATAAAGATAAAAAAAAAAAAAATTGATAGAATAAACAATTAAGACGATCAATGCAAATATATAAATAAAAATAAATTGAGATGATTGAAAGTTTTTTTTTTCGACCAGTTATGAGAATATATAGTATGTGAAATTCACTTAAAAGAAAAGAGAGAGAGAGAGAGGGAAATATCTTGCTACTAAGTTTTCATCAACATGAGTCATTGTATCAAGGATTAGAATATTTTAAACATTATCCTCATAAAAAATTATCATTATAAAAACTAAAAGTAATATTAAAAAAAATATTAATAATAAAGTTTATAACACACTTTTTAATTTATGTTACCTTTATTATTAGTTGTATTTTAATTAAGTTTCACTAAATAAACAACAAATCCAAATTATTTAATAAAAGTTACGAAAAAATGACCTGTTAACGAATAAAGTACTATAATTAAAACTAGTGTTTTTGTTTTTCCTCCAAAACAAATTGCAAGACTTAGTGTTCCATCTAAAAGTCATCCCCAACGTAAGAAAGTCAACATCCACGTTTTTCCGTATCAAACCAAAATATATATCTAAATATACGTCTGGTTGAATTCATGAAAAACGTAGAGAGAACGACATCATTGACAGTATTTGGCACCTGACAAGTGAGTTATATAAACTTGTTTTAACTCATTGAGGCAAGAAATTTTGAAGTCATACCGTTATAAAATTGATATTCAATAGTCTTGGTTTCATTTTCCCATGCCTTCCACTTTCTCATCTGCATCCATTGAACCAAACAATTAATATATTCACACAAAGAACAATCCAGCACACAAGTTCTGAAACTACATGTAGCATTTGCAGCATCTTTGAAGTCAAAACAAGAGGGAGGACTAACGAGTACCTTAGTTCTTCCCAAAGCTAGCGTTACAATGCATTGTAGGATATGAAAAATAGCCAGCACAAAGATGAACATATGAAGTTGGTGAATCCCATATGCTGAAACAAAAGCAACTTTCTCCTGCAAACGCAAAATTTCTCATCAAAACCATCTACAATAATGGACTACGAATTTATAAACCTGATCAAATTCAAAAATTAGCTAATAATCATATGAGTATATATAATAAAAGGTATGGATTTTATATTTTACTCATAATAATTTTAATAAGATCTGATAGTATTTATTATTCTCATTTTTTTAATAATACTTCTCTCCACATGTATAACACCTTGATTGTTTAAATTATCTTTCATCTTGATTTTTTTATACTTACATATTTATTTGACATTTTTAATGTGCTTTTCTTGTCATAACATATCATTTGTTATATTTAACATTTTCTTAATTTTTTTTTCTATATGTAGTAGATAAAAAATAAAAAATTACAGTTATATTCTTTGTATTTTATATTTAATATTATTTTTATTTTTACGTTAATTTTCATTAATATTTAAAAATATTATACTTACGCATTTTATATATTATATTAACTTCTTTTAATATTTATACTATTATATTGACACTCGTTATAAAAAAAAAGTTGACTTAAAAATAAAAAAATATACGTGTAATTAAAAAAATCTCATGTAAAATTTAATAACAACCACCATAACTCAGACTACCTAGTAATCTTTCTAAGTCGTGGAAGCCAACAAAATATTTTTGTATACCTCTCATTGTCCCTATGTGATATATAGACAAGTTCTTGTTTCTTGCAATGCAATGAAGTTAGTGTAACAAATTACTGAAGAGTGAAGATGCTCAACTTGCCTTTTGAGCACACTTGTCGTATCCTTTAGTAGCCAGAACACGCCTTGGTACGAGGTCATAATATTGTAGCAGTTTCCTAGAATTAATCTGAACATCCTCAGATTCATCATCCTCTGATTGAGATGTAGTTACGCCCTTTGGGTTGGCACAAGGATGCCACGTGGATGCAATATTTTTCGACACGCAGATCTTAGAAATTGGGTCTTGCAACACCGTTAGTAGCAAGGATATGAATCCTAGCACCATAAGCTCTGAACAGAATAATGTCAAAGAAATAGAAAAACGTTTTTAATTAGACACTCAAATACATTGTGTAAGAATTTAAACATGAATTAAAGAAGAGCACAAGTACTCAATTACCTCCTTTGACCTTTTCCAACGCTTCAAAAAGAGCATTTTTGCGTTTCTTTTTGAACCACTGCAAACAGAAGCAGCAAATTGCACCCCAAGGTCAGGGTTGAACAGAACAAGTTATGAGGGGCAGATATTACAAATATGAATATTGAATCACAAAGATAGATTAACACAAAGGGTATAAAAAACAGTCTTCCACGAGCACAATTTCAACCACCACATCAATGTTTTTGAAATATCTGTATCGACAACTTTTTCAAATATCAAGAATTACTACAGAATGACAACCACGACCAGATCACAGTTTAAAACTTCGAATAAAATTATGTATTTTCTTTTTATAGAATATTGAAAACAAAATTTAAACCTAAACTCTTATAAAAAAATATTTAAATTTCACTGCTAAGTCAATCTTAGTGAATACATTTATGTATGTTGATGATGTTTTATATTATACTAAATGACGGTTAACAACATAAAATACTCTATGGTTATCAATATTAAGAGTCTATCTGAATACAAATGAAGTATTTTTGAAACTTTTTTACTAAAAATATGAAATTTTTTCTATAAAAAGACTCTTCAAAACATGTTTAATTTTGTATTCAGACACTCTATCATGCATATATTTTGAGTAACATAAACCCTGCCTAGTTTACCTTTCCAATAGCATGAATAATATGTTCAATGACGATTGAAACAGCAAGCAGCACAAAACACACAACTGCAACAGCCCAGGTTGGTGTTTCCTCCAGCGTCCGTTCATAAACTTGGTTGTTGGCCATGCCAAGTTATTTTTCTCAATCGTTGCAGGACTAGAAAAAGAAGGTTTAATCGAAGATTCAGAAGATTGTGCAATAGTATAGAAACAGGACTGTGTTTTATCCAAATATTTTGGAGTTTTCTATGAAACAAATTGAAGGGGTGCTTGCACTTTATGTATTATTGGTTAATATATATGAGAGTATGCAATAATGTAAGAGATAAGCGTGTTGGAGTATCTAGGGAAGACGTCACATATTATGGCAACTACACGTTAGAAATGTTCAAAGTGATGATTAGTCAAAGAAAGAGAACACAAGGTTGATGCAGAGTTTCAGAGTCTCCATACTGTTTATATAATCACGGACGGCTCAATAATTTATTTAATTATTAGAAAAAATGGGGAAAGATCAATTTTGAGGAAAAATAACAATATTATCCGTGTATTTACAATGCATTTTTGGTTTTTTTTTTTCATTTTTTCTTATATTAAATCACATTATCTATTACACATTTCCTTTCTATTTCTTCTCATATTACTTATCGTCTCTTATTACTTATTTCTCTTTTTAACACCCACTGGGTATATACGCTTAGTCGCTTAGAGAGTGTATAATTATTCTTTTTCTTCACGAAGATAATGAAGAGCGAATTTGATGCTTTTTAATATTTTTTAAAATAATTTATTTTAAATCTTTTTTATAAACAGATTAATTTAGATTTATCAAGTAACAACCATCTTTTAGGATTTTGACAAAATTGTATTACTTTATTTTTAAAAACACAGTATACTTTATAATTTTAAGAATAAGGTGTGATTATTTTTCTTTTTGAAAACAATGAAAAGACAATTTTAAATTTAATTACTTAATTTATAATTTTAAAAATAAGGAGATACTTTTTTTTTCAAAAAAAAGAGAATCAAAGTAACATTTATTATTATTATTTACTTCCATCACTATAATCCTAAATGACAATATTTTTAAACTATTTTTTTGTGAACATGTTAAAATATTTTTATTGAACTTTAATAACGTTTGTATAAAAATTAAACGAGCAGTTCCCTATATAATTATAGAATTAAAATTAAAGACAGTCAAATTAAAGAATTATAATACGATGGACAATCAAATTAGAATTTCGTGATCACTGCTGCTAATTGACAAGTAAATGGCTTACTTTATAAACGGCACTTCAATATAAATTATCATTAAATAATAACATAAAAAATTGTACTGTTAATATATACACTATTCGTTAAAAAAATAACACAACTGATATGACTGTAACAAATGTGACACATAATGTGATGAAAAATATAATATATTCAATTACCATAAAAATCTATTTCTTTTTTTTTTTTTTGGACCTTCCAAATTCCAAAGTCTGTTAAAAGCCGTGTACAACACTTCGTTTAAATAAAAAATTATAATCAGAAAAGTCTGTCTATGCCAATTTCAAAATTGTTTCAAAATTATTTCGCTTTCAACGTTTTGAGATTAAAATTGATAGACAAAAGTTCTAATATATATTTAGTTTTAGTTAATTTAAATTATTTATTTTTCTACGTTAGACGTTCGTAGAGATGGCTTACAAATGATTGATTCAAGTCGTGAATAAAGAAGATCTGCATAATATTGCCAAATTTGCTACGTTTCATTGACCAGTTCTAAAACGGGAATCAAATTTAAACAATAATAATCCTCTTTTTTGTTCTTTTTTCATAAAATATTATACCCTCTAACGAAGTAAATATTTGTGTTGTAGCCACGTCTAAGTTCAAAAGGGTGTAGACTTTGTCACGGAATTTGAGGTCTGAATAGTGTCTCATCTTGACTGTAGTCTGCAAAATATTGGAAAGTATCACCGATCGGTGGTTTGTTTATGGTTGCGTAAACGACCGGATATTATGGATTTCGCGTTTTAAAAGTCTTAGTTTGATTGTGTCATAAT
This sequence comes from Pachyrhizus erosus, assembly GCA_026544285.1. Taxonomy (NCBI): domain Eukaryota; kingdom Viridiplantae; phylum Streptophyta; class Magnoliopsida; order Fabales; family Fabaceae; genus Pachyrhizus; species Pachyrhizus erosus. The sequence continues at coordinate 6,061 of JAMLFT010007870.1, read as the reverse complement.
TGAATATTGTATGAATTTTTTCAATGGGAAGCACATTATGTGATATTGAGAATTGAGATTGCTAGAAGCCCCAGAAAAAAGAAAACGTGAATGAAATGTAGAAACGTAAGTTGTGGGGACCCTTATACTTTTTCTTTTTCAGTTCTTTTGTTCTTTTTCTTTGTTCTACAGATAAAATTTTTTGAAGTATTAATTTCCTCGTGAGTTGGTGGGGTTGTTTTATTTTAATATTGAGAATGAGTTTAACTCGGACTTGAAGAATGTCATTATTTTGACATCACCAAGTACCCAAATGACGCATTTTATTGTGTGTCATTTTGAATCATCTCCCAAATTATGTTTCATGCTTAAGTTACTCAATCCGAACATAATCTAGACAAGTTTTGGAAAACAATATGCTTTTAATTGACTAGCCGCTTAATGATTGCTAACACATCAAACTTAAAATAGGTTATTTGTCCAACGAATTTAAAACGGTTTAGAAAATAAAATTAAACTTAATTTATGTAAAAAAAAGTCCAATTGTATATAAATTTATTCCTCTCACTTGTTTAAGTGGATAAGAATTAAATTAAGATTAAAAAGGACTCGTTATTATAATGAGATCAACATAAAATAAAGTGAATATAAGAGAAAAATGTAACTCACATATTTTTTAAGAGTCTTGATCGTTCAATTGTGGCTAGAGATTTATTCACTATTTACCATTGGATTATGATTAAATATGTACAACAAGTTTAGAAGATGTGATTCTTTATTTTCAACAACTATATCTTTAATTAGATATCTAAAGTATAAGAAAACTCATTCACAATAGTTGCTTTAATTTGTAAGTGTTGGTACTTTGTAGCTTTGGTCGATTGTAAACATTATTTTGCACACTTGTCAAAGACTCTTTTATATTCTTATTAATTATAGTAGATTTATTTCTTTGATCTAGTTGACTCATATATTTTATCGTTGTTTTGAAAGATTTTCCACATTAAAATTCATGTCTCTAGAGCATCTGCAATTTCTATTTTCCTACTCTAAATTTGTTAGTTTTCCCTTATATTACAAATTATAGGGGACTTATTTTGTTGAATATTGATTTACTATTGAATTGATTTTACTATGTTGAAATTCCTCATAAAAGTAGCACCAAAGCTCTTTAATTAAGGGACTATTTTGCTTTCTTAAATAATAGAGACACATACAAAGATGATTCTTTGAATGGATAAATGATTACTTGTGGAAGAGCAAGATAAAAAAACTTGCTATTTGCGAAAAATATGCATATTCCTATCTTTGTTACTCAAAAGCTATATTCCATATTTAATGAATTGTAGGATTTTTAACATCAATAGTGTGTCATTTTATCAGGATTTTTGTATATGGTAATGTTTATAATCTCATTTTAAGTGAGACATATGTAACAACTTTGTGGTAGAAGATAAAGCCTTCTATATGTTGCTAAAGAGTTTTGTAGAATTGTAGTACTAGGAAATGACTCCCAATATAGATCACTTGAATGAATTTCAAAGGCTCTTTGATCAATCATCTAGAATGAGTATTAAATTTGATTATGATCTTTTAGTATTATTGTTATTATTAACTTCACTTGAGTCTTAACAGACATCTAGGTTTCTATAATTAGTTTTGTTTTTAATGGTGATGTTTGTTTGCAAATGACAAAAAGTGGTGTTCTTTGTAACATCCTAAGGCGCTGACGAGAATGATGAGTGATTACTAGTGCAAAAGAGATGAGACACGAACAATGAATAACTCTTGAAAAGCTTCCAACAGGAGGGATACATGAATGAGTAGAATACACACCCAAAATAGAGAGATCAAAAGGTTGTATAAGTATAAAATCGTACAACTAAGGGTGATTTAAAAAAATTAATTTGCATCACCTATACTAACAAGATACATATACTTTTTGGTAGTCTATCACTTAAGAACTTCATATTTAAACATGCTTATCTTGAAGTAATTATGAGATGAGTGAACTTTTGGAAAGTTTCCCAAAAGGCATGTAATTGAGGACAAAGTATGCTGAAAAGTTTCGTGTTGGTTTATTAGGACAATTGTTGATTCTGAAAAGCAACTGAATGTTCCAAGTGGTGTAAAAAATGATGGTTGTTGATGTTTCAAAAAAGGTTACCTATAGAGGGTTTTGATCGGTGAAGGATTCTGACAAATAAGTTATATGAAGTGTCACCGTGTGAAGTGTCATAGAGTGTGAGCTGCCAAGACGTTGACTCTTAGGAATGTTAAACTCTTAATAAGGAGATTAGAAGTAACACACAAGGTACTTTGTCTTAGTTTGAAGTGCTTAATGTTGAAAATAAGTGGGAAGTCAAAGAAAAGAACTAAAGAGTGGTAAGCACAAGAGCAAGAATAAGTTGAAGTCTTAATACAAGAATATGGAATGTCATTATTGTGATAAAATAGGACATGTATAAAAAGAATATTTTTTATGGAAGAAAAAGAAAAAAGTAAAATGAGTAATTAGAAAGAGAAGGATCATGATGATGGTGAGTGTGTAACTACTATTACTAGTGATAATCTTGTTTTTCTTTATTCTTTTGATTCAATTAATCTTGTATTAGATAGAAACATGTGCATAATTGACTATGGTGCTACATTGCATGTTACAACCACAAGGAATTTTTTCACTTCTTATGCTCTAAGTGACTTTGGAGCATTAAAGATGAGTAATGATGGTGAGTTAAAGGTAATTGGCGTTGGTGATGTTTGCTTACAAACCAAGATGAAAATGCAATTGTTGAATAAAGAAGTTAAACATGTATTAAATGCTCAATTTAATTTAATTTCTATATAGGTTCTTAATGGTTGTGGGTATGAAAATCACTTTGGTTTTGAAAAATGGAATCTCACTAAAAGTAACTTGGTTGTAGCCACTAGAGGAGAAAATTTCTAAATTGTAGTAGTTGAAAGTTTTGGTTTCTAAAGGCAGTATGAATGTTGTGGATATGAACACATCTTTGTGACATCAAAAGCTTAATCATATGTTGAATTGCTTGCAAAAAAGGTGCACTTTCAAAATTGAAGAATGAAGAGTTAGAGAAAGCTCTTATTGCATGGTTGGTGAAAAAAATAACTAGACATCCTTCACGAAGCATATTTTCTCAATTAAACCTAAGTTACTTAAATTAGTGCATTCAAATGTTTATGGCACTTTGAATGTGAAATTTTTTATTGGTGTACTTTATTTTGTTGCCTTTATTGAGGATTGTTCTAGAAAACTATGATCCATGCATTAAAGACAAAAGACTAAGTGCTAGAAGAAGTTCAAGCAATTGCAAACTTTAATTGAGAGACAATTAGAAAGCAACAACCTGAAATACCTTCATACTAATAATGATGGTAAGCATTATCAATCATTTGCGAGCAACAAGGTATTATAAATGAAAAAAAAAAACTTCTCACAAAACTCTTAAATTAAATAGTTTACTGAAGATGATGAATATGAGATTGATTGAAAGAGTAAGATATATGTTCTTTGAAGGTAAGTTGCCTAAATATTTTTGGGATAAGACATTATACATGGTAATGCATGTTATCGATCTCAATCCCATTATTGTTTTAAATACTGAAGTTACAAATAAAATTTAGTTTGACAAGAATGTTGAATATATTTATTTGAGAGTCTTTGGTTGTAAGACATTTGTGCATGTTCCAAAAAATGAAAGATTCAAGTTGGATGAAAAAAAATAAGACAATCTATCTTTATAGGTTATGTGAAGATGAATTTGGTTACAATGTTTTAATTCTATTGAGAAAATACTTTTTAGAAGTTGTGATGTTAAGTTCGTGGACAACCAAACCATTGAAGACATTAATAACATGAAGAAATTTACACCTAAGAGAGATAATAGCTTGACTAATATTGATCCGATTTGGTTTCCTATTCATAATATGATTACTAATGTTCAAAATGGTGAGTAAGATGATCTTGTTAATGGTCAACAACTTGGAGATAAATCACATGCTTTTATCGATGATGATGGTGATGAGATGTCATAAGATGAGAATCTTGATGATGTTCTTGAGCCACCTCAAGTTCAATTTAAGAGGTCAAATTTGTAAAGATAACCATCCATGAAGTACTCTCCTAATGAGTATTTAATCTTAACAAATGGGGGAGATATTAAATGTTTTGGATAAACCATAAAAAGTGAAGAAAAACAAAGATGGTTGGATGTAATAGGAGACGAGATGAAATCTTTACATAATAATTACACTTTTGATTTGGTGAATTTTTCTAAAACTAAAAAACCTTGAAAAATAGGTTTACCATATTATGTGAATACCATAGAAATTTATAATAATTATGAAATAAAGTTTTATCATTTGCGAATTGTTGATACTAGTTAGATATCTAGTTCCTTTGTGTTTTTAAAAATATTTAATTTTATTCTTCATGTTTTTTAAAATAATTAATTTTGTTCTTCATATTTATAAAAAATTTCAATTTAATATTTTTTTTTTTAAATGTCAATGTGTCAAAATGAGACACATAATGATCAATATAATTTTTTTAACGTTTAAAATTATTTGTATTGAAAAAAAATCAATTTGATTGTTTGTGATTGTGAGGAATTAAGATGAATATTTTAAAATATATAAAATATCAAATTGAATAGATATAAAAATAGAAAGGATTAAATTGATATTTTAATTAAGTTATTATTTATTTTTATCTTTTATTTTTTAATTTAATTATAAAAAATAAATTATTTTTAGAATTATTAGATTAAGAAAAAAAATAAAAAGTGAAGAAATTCAGATCCTCTCGTGCGTAACACCTCTCCAGCCTTTCTCCAGTAATTTTATAATCTCTTGAATGAATCTCAGGGTTCAGGAAAAAATGTTTCTCTCTTTCTCTCCCCTCATTCATAGCTCATAACAAACAGTTTTGGCTTTTTGTACTTTGTTGTATTATAGTGCAATTAACTTCTGTTATCATTTTAAACTTACCATTGATTTTAAATGTCATATTATAAAATTTAAAAGATTTTTTTTAAAATATTATATATTTAAATGTATTAAAATTATTACAATATAAAAAATATTAAAAACTAAATAATAATAATTACTAAAGTATATTTTAATTTGAACAAATAAAAATCAATTAGTTAAATAAAAATATATAATAGAAAATAAAAACACCAAATAAGACATTATTACTAAAGAAAACTTAATATTTCATTATTTAAGTGGATTTAATTTTAAATACACTTATAATGTAAAAATTATACTAATATTTAATTATAAATTATTATATATGATAAATGATTAAATTTTAATAATCGTTATAAAATTTGTGTCATAATAATTTTTAACTGGTGGATAATTATATCAAAATATTAAATTTTTTTAATATATTAGACTACATTTCACATAAAATTTACCTTAAATTCTAGTTTTTTTAATACGATTCTCATTAACCTTTTGTATAAGAGAAAAAAAAAGTGAGTGAGAAAAAATAATAAAAATAAAAAATAAAAATAGATTTAAAAGGTATTATTCAGAAAAATAAAATTATAAAAAAATGAAAAAAAATGTTTTCCTTTATTTAGATAAATAAAATGTAAAATAATAATAAATTGTACTATTAGGTGTTCTTTAATTATTATTAATTTCAATTAAATAAATTTAATTTTTTTTATTTATTCAGGTTAAAAAATGTAATTTAGTAATTATAATAATAATAATTTAATATTATTTTATATTTTTTTAATATGATGCTTAAAATTAATGGTAAATTTAAAATATAAAAAAGTCAATTTTAATATCAGACGATAAACTGAACAAAGCACAAAAGGCCAAAACTAATGTAATGTATCTCCATCATGAGGTCCATCCAAGGGTCCACAAAATTGTTGGAGAGAGACTTAATGTGAAGAGAAACTTAATACACACATGTCACCCTAAAGACACAGGACAACATAAAACGAACTTAAATATAAATTTAGTTCATAAAAAAAATATTTTTTATTTATTTATTTTAATTTTTAAAATTTTTTATTTTTATTTTTAATTTTCATTATAA
>JAMLFT010007869.1:0-14326 GCA_026544285.1 Pachyrhizus erosus | reverse complement strand
ATGATTAATTTATTAATTATCTTAAAAATTATGAAAATAAAATTATTAACTCAATATCTACTCGTTTACTTTTATACATTAAGATTAAAATATTAAAATAAAAAAATATATATTAAATCAAATATAATGACTGATTTATTAATTTATTCTAAAAATTAATAAAAAAATTTACTAACTAATTCGTATTCACCTATCTTTATATATATTAAGATAATAAGAGGTGACTTTCATGAATCTTTCCACGCCTAGCTAAATGTTGATCTCATTTAAACTTATTTGACTGATTTACAAATATATTTGACAAAATCAGTGTTTAACATGTGAGTAATAAGAAAAATACATCTTTGTTTTTTTTTTTTAAATAAAGGTATCTCAATGAAATAATATTTCTTTAATTCTTTAATTAAAAAATATTTAAGAAAAAATGGACAAACTTTACAAAATTAAAAAAAAATATGGTAAAGTTGTATACTTTTTAAGTAATATGTTTATTTTAAGTGATAAAAAAAATATGTAATAAAAAAATAAAATAAAGAAGTTATTAGTAATAGAATTGTATAATATCATCATTTAACAATTATATATGCATACAATATATATATATTTTTATTTTTAGGATAATCTTTTATTTATATATATATATATATATATTGAGTTGGAGGGGTTGTTCAAGGTCACCCTATAGTTAAAAATAATACTATCAAAGTGAGTTATTCAATCGAGCCCACTACGGATTAATTATTAAGTAGATCAATTTAATTCAATTTACCATAGGTTAGTGGGTTATGCAGGTTTACTCACATCTACATATCTCAATCTCAAGATGAGAGAAGTTCACCAAGCAAGTCTCCTTAGATGTAGGTCCCACAATGAACTGGGTAAAGTCACTAGTTGAATAAAGGTAGTTTAGTGATAATAATGTAGGTCATGTTACTTGTAAAGAGAGAAAACACAAGTCTAGGATGTCTTGTAAGTCACAACACAAATGTGTATCACTCACAAATGACATCTTATAGCGGCAACAATAGTAACAATGTAACATCATGTTGCTTGCGAGGAGAGAAGACACAGGTTTAAGAACGTATCGCAAGTTGCAACACAGGTTCATATAGCTCGCAGAGGACGTCTCACAATGGTGGTAACGACAACAATGGAGCGACATCCTAGGGTTTGATAAAGAAAGGAGGCAACGCATGACAAGAGACACACAATTACTTGTATTTCTTATTTTGGAAGCAGAGTGGAATGGGTCACACAAAAATGCAACTAAATATATTGCAACTCTTAAGTCAACTTAGGCCACCACACATCTTGTTCGGGCACACTAAGTTAAAGTAGGTCAAGTTGAAAGTAAATTAGATTAAAAAATGTCAATTTTTTTAACCTAACCTGACTTGAACTTATGGTTGACCGGATTGACCAACGAGTTACAACTCATTTTGACAATACTAGTTAAAAAAGGTTCACTCCAACTAGTTTATAACTTATAAGTTTGTAAATTATTTTTTCTTTTATTTTTATCATTTCTTTTTTAATCCAATTTTATCTTCTCCTTTTTCTTAATCTTTTTTATATTATTCTATTTAACTGTTGTAATACACTTCATTAATATTTTAATTTTTAATTAAACATTTGATCTTAAAATAATAATAACTTGTTTAAAAAAATTAAAATTAACATTACATAAAAATATATTTAAAACCATAATTACTTAAAAATATATTTCTTGTTTACAAGGCAAACATGAAATTATACAAAATTTTCATTTTATATCATTTTCCATTTATTAATTACTTCTACAATTAATTTTAACAAACACTCCCAGTTTCAACATTTAATTTTGTTTAACACTTCTAATTTAATAAGTTAAAATATAAGTTTTAAGTTAATTTATCAATTAATTTTGTGAAATACATCCAAAGAAAATTTCGTCGTTAAAAGATAGAAATGTTCCTAAATTTTGTAAAAAGCGGATAGAAGAACGGGAAATTGAATAAATTAAAACGGATCAAATTAAAAACAAGGGGCATGCTTTTGGGTTGAACCAAATTCTGGAAATGATTTTAAAAATTAATTCAAACTAACCTTATACGCACATATAAGTATATTTATGAAATTATTATATTGAGTATTTTACAGTCTTATTACCTAATTAATTACATTTTATTATTCTAATATTTTTATATCATTAGAATTTTATTTTTTTTATTATATATTACATTTATGTTTTATATTTAAAATAAGTTTTGATAAAGACTAGATCAAAAAAATAAATATATAACAAGAAGTAACAAGTTTAAGGTGGTAAAAGAAATAGTAACTTGATGAATGCATTTTAAACTTATGTATGAATATGCATTTGTATTTTTTAAAAAATTAAAATCATTTTAACTAGAAATTTATAATTTAGATGCTGTTGTAAGTTATGATGAGATATATAATAGTTTAAATAATGTATTTATTATTTATTTAATATTTATTTAACATTTGTTGTCTTTAAAATAAAACAAAAATAAATATAATTAATCAAATTTAAACCACATACAAGAAGATTGGATTTGACATTACGATTCAAAACAAACTACAATTTATTTCTTTAATAAATCAAATAGTTATTTGTCTAAAAAATTAATTATCTAAATCAAATTACGAACACCCTAGTTAATAAATTATATGCCAACCTTACAGGCTAGAAAAGCAAAACGAACCTATTTCATAAATGAACATCTCTTTCATCAATCTATATTTGTGTCCTACTAAAAGTTGCAGAGTATCATAATCAACTTGAAAGACTAGGAATTTGGATAAATACATACTCTTTCGGCTTCATATTATTTATTTTTTAAGTTCGTAATATATATATTTAAAAATATTGAATTAAATTTTAATTTAGTCTTAAAAATAATATCTTTTTAATTTTTGTCATTAAAATTTATTTATTTTAATTTTTAAATCTTTTTTTATTTTAATATTTATTACTGTCAAATATTAATATTAAATAATATTTAATAATTTATTATATTATTAAATAGTCTAACAGATAATGATATGTGATTTTTTTTATTATAAATTTTATTTATTTTAAATAATTAATAACATTAAATTAGTTAATAAAATATTTAAAAATATAATTTGATAAAAAAAATTATATGTGATTATTTTAAATTTTTTAATGATATAATAAGTTATTAAAATATCAAAATATTATGAAATTATTTAAAAAAATAATAAAGATTAAAATTAAAAAATTATTTGATAACAGAAATTAAAATAAAAAAATAAAATTTAAAAAATAAAAATAAAATTAAAGAATAAAAACTAAAAAAAAGACTATTTTTCAGAACTTATAGTGATATTTAAAAAAAAATTCGGGACAAAAACCATTTAATAAAACATTCCAAGGTTTATACTTAAGAAAAAAATTGGCTTAACACAGTGAGTAAACAATAATGTGATGCATAATAAATGTATAATCATAAGTTTAAAGTTGAACCAAGTTACTATGAGTAAAAATTTGTATAAAAATATTTGTTATCATAAATATTTTCATATAAAGACGATTAGCATATGAAAGGAAATGATTAATTGAAGCACAACTTGATTGTTCCATAATTTACTTATGTTCTTTCTAATAAACGACATTTTCGTGTTTTGTGGAAGAACAACCTTAATTTTATCCTTCGAATGCGAGGCCACACCATGACATAAAAAAACACCGCTCAGAGTGACGCGTGGGCCCACTCCCTCAACTGATTCGCGCCATTCCGCTCCTCCCAACACCTTTACATCTCTACACTGCTTCCACATTATCAGAATCCCCAAATTGCCCTTCTCCAATTTTCATATTGCCTACGTGTCATAACCCCATTGGCCATCATACTCTCTTTGTACCAAAATTTGCATGCACCATGCAAAACCCAAACTCTATATATACAAACACATTCATCTCTCCAAATCTATGCTCTAACCATCTCCACACAAAACAGTATCAATCTAAACCATAATCTTCATTTTATTTCCATTTGCTTTAAACTTTTTATATTTTATTTTTGCCTCAAATCCATTTAAAGCAAACTCATATAATAACTAATTCCATTACCTAACCTTTCGTTTCTCTTTGTTGTGGGTGATTGTTACCTTTCTTCAAAACCCAAGCCATGAGTCCTTCACAATTCCATGCAAAAAAAGAAATCACCTCCACCACCACCAACATAAATCGATTGCTATCACCACCTTTGAAAATCAACAAGGAATCTCATTTCATAAAAAAATCATCACCTTCACCACCATCATCATCTTCATCATCTTCAGCATCATACTCCCTTGTTAATAATGGCATAACGCAAGCAATGCCAGCTTCATCATACAAACAACCACAACAACAACAACGCCATCCAGTGATTATCTACACACATTCCCCAAAGGTCATCCACACACACCCTAAGGATTTCATGGCATTGGTGCAAAAGCTCACGGGACTCTCTCGCTCAAACGAGGAAGAGGACGATAATGAAAACCCACCGCCGCAACAATCCTTAAAGCAAGAACCTGGGGATGGCATTGCGAGGGTGGTGGAAGATAAAGAAAGTGATAGAAAAAATGTGGTTATTGTGAGAAATGAGGACAACGAGACATCATCGGCAGTAACAGAAGAAAATAATTGTAGCAGCAGCATGGGAGAAAACCAAGTTAACTCTTGTTTCATGGCAAGGGAATCATCAATGATAGAACCTGCATTGAACCCTTACGTGACAAACTTGCCGGTGTTGACCCCGAGCTCGGCGGAGTTCGTGTGTTCGAGTCAGCCATTGTTGAATTACTCGGATTCTTTGTTCTTCTCTCATAACATGAGGACCTCTATTCCATCATCGGCAACATTGGAAGGGATGACAGAGTTCCATGAACATTGATTACAACTGAAGCTTTTTTCTGGTTTGAATTTTATTAGTGCCAATAAAAGTTCTAGTTTTTCAGGATAGAACTTCAATTTTTTAATGGGAATTCCATTTTGAAGAATTTGTAGAAAAAAAAAACTGTATTTACAGGGAATTATTCAATTTATTACTTTGATACTTAGTTTCATAGATTTGTAATTCAGAATAATTAATAAAGAAAGATAGCTTTCTATGTCGTAATATGTTCCTTTCTCTCAGAACATCCACATGTTTTGTGGATCATCTTTGTTTTTATAAGTACATTTGTTTCAATTTGTGAATCACAAATATGCAAAAGTTTTTAGGAGATACTGTTACATTGATTGGAAAAGGAAAATATTAAATGATCATTTTTTAAAAAACACGATGCATATGGTGATCAATTAAAATAAGAACGAATGCAAGATCAATTATAATAATTGACAACTCAGAGTTGTAACGAAACAAAAAGCATGAGACAATGGCAGAAATAAAAATAGTCTGGCCCAACAGTCTATTTTCTGAACATTTGTTTGATTATTTTTAAAACATAAACAAACATTACTTTTCGCACAACAAGACAAACGAGTAGGTAAACTTGAGTTGACGACAGCTATTTTGTTTTTTAAGTCCCTGGACGATAAATTACATTTATTTTGGAAGGATCAATGCTTGCGAATCTGAACTCAGGCTGAGCTGTATCATTTTGTTTTTGGCAAATCTTGAGCTATATTTTCAATAAATCATTAATTATTTATTTTAAAATATTAATCTTTGTAATTATTTTTTATATTTTAAATTAATATATATATCTTAAAATTTTCAAAATTAATTATTTATGCATATTTCCTATAATGATAAATATTGTTCATTTAACTTACGTTTTTTATATCTTATCTAATTTTAAAAATGGCCTTCGAGATAGTGTATGTAATATTTTTTTGTCCCAACACAAGATTGTAACAGAATAGAGATCCTTTTACAGCTCACATACGTATTGACTAAAAGATAAAACCAGTAGGATGTTATACGAGTTTTGTAAGAGTGTAATTTCATTTTCTAATTAATTATTTTGCTTCACTGTTGAATGTTACACCTTTAACATCTCTATGTACAAGACATAAGCAGCATTAAACAAAAACATATACACGACACATTACACCATGCATCAATATCTATTTCCTCTTCTTTTCCTCTTTATCTCTTTCAAGTGTAACAGGAGCTGCTGGTATGCTGAACCACCATTCCTTTAATCTCCTCGTCAATCTCTCAGTGCTTGCTTTCCTTGGAGGTGAATATCTTGTAAATATCTCCAAGAAGAGTAGCAGAACTATGTATTTAGCAGGCAAGAAAACCAAACTCAAGGCTGTTGATAGAAGACCAAAAGCCAACTTCTCCGTGGCCTGATTACCATATAAACGGAACCAAGTATTATAAGGTGTGACACTAAAATTTGCAATGAATATTGAATAATCTCTCAAAAATAACATTTTAAGAAGTATGTCCAGGCTTCTTTCTAGACAAAAGTCGAAAAATTTAATAGGCATGCACTATTAGTGTAAAAGCTTTTACACTGTCAACCAATAAAAAGTAAATTTTTAAAGTAATTATTATAAAATCTACAAATTTATCATAGAGGGAATTTTGTAGTTTGGTGACAGTAAACAGTGCACGCATTATTTATTTAAAGTTAAATATCAATAAAAGGGAAAGAATGAGAGAGCACCTGAGGAAAAATGGACAGCAACAAGCCTCGGAACTTAAGCAAAATTACGTTACTATCCTGGATGAGCTGTTCAGCTTGAAAGACAGCATTCTGAACAGCCAAAAGCTGCTCCATTGTATTCATTGGTGGAGGGGCAATCACTTTAACTTCAGGAACTGACTTACCTTGGCTAAAACATCGCGTAATTATCATAAAAACTGCAAGTAACACAAGCACCAGCGCTGCTGCATAGCCTAGCCAACCCCTGCAATAATCAGATTATCGCAAGTTATTGAAAGAAAGGAAATCTATCATCAAAACAAGCAACAAAAAAATGTTGAAAATAACCAAATTTGTGACTAGCACTATGCTTGTAAAGAGGACTGTTGCGGGGGGTGGGGGGGTTGCAATCGCTTGGATGTTCCCCTAACCCAACCCGAGAGAGAGAAAGAGAGAGAAGGATTTGCTAGAGATATGATTCATATGAATCTACGAATCGTGTTAGAATATCTACAAAATATTTCATAATACCTTTATTGTATCAGAAAATTTTGGAGTGTCTCATATGATCTCTTAGCAAGGGTTTTCACAATTCATTAATTTCATGATTAGTTTCCTTATTTAATTATAACTAAGAACTTAAGATTAATATTATTAAAGGCTAGTATTATTAAAGGCTAGTGCTTTGTCTTTTATATTACATCATAGGATTCTATAGTGAGGAGAATGCACTTTAGAGGATAAAGTACTATAATAACCATAAATCAACAAATCAACAATTGAGATAGTCATTAATTTTAGATTTTGTTAAATGTTTATTTGATTTTATTATGATTGTCAACAGTTGATTGGAAAATCAACTATTGGAATTGCATTTTATCCTCTGAAGTGCACTCCTTCACTTTAGAGTGGCCAAATCCTACACGATATTGTCTCACATCAGAACCAATTTCAGATTATTTAACCTCTATTTCTCTTTCTTCCTTCTCTACCTAAAATCCCCATAATTTCAACAAACCAAACCTACAACTGCTGAATCTATGAATGCTTACCAAGCTCCATAAATGCTCATTCAATGTTGAAAGTTGGTAGGAAGAGCCTTTAGTAGATCTACCCAGGTCAAATCTAAACGGGATAATTCACACCCAAAAATGAATGTTTATTCAATGTTTAATGAGTTACTCCCAACACCTTTTATTATTCAATAGTACCCATATCAAATCATCCAGAATTTCCCCCCTCAATTATAACAATTTCATATATTTCCATAAAAAATATCTCCCCTCTCTCCTGCTTCTCAATAAAAAAACAGGTCAACTGAATACTGATTGATCTCAAAAAGTTTTACCTGTAGATGATGTAACTGAAAAACAAACAAAACCCTAAAGACTTCCTTGGATCATCCCAATATGCCAAAGATTGAAGAGACTTCCCAAGTTCTTTTATAGGAAAAAGTAACTCCTGAAAGAAGAAGGAATGATAAATATCAGAGTCAAAATTGTATAATTCTTGGAAGCCAGGTTAACTATTCTAACACTGATTATTCTCCGATTCGGCTTCATTCCATTATTATTACATCATTTTAGGAAAAGAGAGAAGTTGTACACTGCATAAAATGAACATTACATTATCTATTGAGGTTTGCATGTTTATGAATTTTCCTATGAAGAGTAAGTAGGATCCACAATCCATGTATCTTCACAAATTACAATCAAAATGCAATAGCCTTTTATTTGATATTCACCATTAAAAGTATTGGAGGAAAGTATAACAGTTTCACTAAAAGGATAAAGAGGATGATAAAATAGTACCTTCATGACAGCCAAATTAGTGTCAATACCATCAACTTTAACACCATCAACTGTTGCTTGTGCAGATATGACCTTTTTATGATTGTTCTTAGATTCTTTAACCGCTCTTTCCAATTCAGTCATTTCTCCAACAGATATCTCACCCACAGCAATCCTACTCTCATTTGAGTTGTTTGAACTTGCTCCAAATACAAATCCCAAGTTAGAAACCATGTCCAAGGCAGAGATAGAATACATTCCACTTCCACCCTTGAAATCATTCTCATGATCTGACTCTCTTAAGTTTGGCATATTTGCAAGGGTTTCCAATATCAAGTCTCCACCTGGAAGCTGATCACATAAATTAAACATGAGAAGAGCATCATTCTGTATAGGAATTGTGGAACTAATATCCTGAACAGCTTGTAAACGGAGAATTCCTAAAACAGCCTTCCAAAGCACTTCATCCCGTGCAACCCCTTTAAGTTTATACTTGCTTATGAATTTGTGAACACATAGAATCTCTTGGATGATAGCTAGCCAATAATCACGACGAGCATGACCTTTAAGTTCTGGAAACTCTAGTACAACTGGTTCTGATCTACAAGACATGTACTTTTGAAAGTTGATGGCAAGATACATTTTCTGCAGTTAACCATTATCTAAAAATGTAATTGCTAAATTACTTACAGGGATAATGAGCTATAGAAGACCGCCTTGTCAAAAAGTCGAGTACCCCATGGTCCAGTTAACTCAGGTTTAACAACTTGTTTTAGATCTTCTGATAAGTCATATCTTTTTGGTTTGTCATATGATACAACGCGAAGTGCTTCAAAATGAAGTGCATGATCCGTCAGGATTAACCTTCCTGCATCATGCCACAAAGTGGAGTTATAAAAGTTATGGATAAACAATGCATACTTCTACTTTATCACCAAGTATATATAATAACTTGATGAGAACATATGCTTAAGAAAGATGACAGATAAATGTATCTTTTTCGCACAATTACCAGGCCAGGTGGATATTCCTACATGCTCCAGGACTGGCTGTGTTGTGACTGTTCCATCAACCTCAAGAATCTTCTCACCTCTAGCGGATCTTACAGCAGCCAGGAGAGATGACTCTGAATTGCTCTTCATTTTTCTTATAGCTCTGTGAAATTTTTAGAAAAATATATTAAATAATTTGTGCAAAAAAAGAAAGTTCGTATTACTGATCACATACTAAATAATACAAAAAAATTACAGACTATTGAATCAGAAACTGAAACAGATAAATACAGAAGCTCAACCTTGGAAATTAACAACTATAAAGTACAAGCTACAAAACTACAATGAAAATGTTTTTCAAGTCATTTTGGTGAGTGATTAGAAACAATGAACCTGGACTTAAGTCCCAAACCTGTCTGGCAGAATAGCCATCACATTTATGTGCATTCACTAACCTACATTTTCAGTACAAACTTAATAAGGTGCTTGTGCACCAATACAACAATAAGGGATTGCTCAATAATAAGTTTGAATGTTTTGAGTCTTTAAACAATAGTGTCCTTTTTTCCTATTGTTAAAGGATACAGGAAAAACCAATTAACCCTTTTCATATTGTTAAAGGAACCCAGAAATGGGATTTGAGTTTTTAGAGAGATAGAGATGAGAAAAACAGAGAATGAGAAAGTCAAAAAATAATGGTTTGTAGCTATATTACTCGCTGTTGAATTATAAACAAAGAACCGATGGAAAAAATTCTCCTTCCAAGAATTTTTCTTTTCTACTACAAAGCGAAAGCTCAGTTCTCAAATGATAACAGAACAGAATGCCCCCTCCCCTATCCTCTCCTCCTATTTACCCTAATTCTCTGCCTCTACAACTCTAGCCAACTAACTATTCTAACTGTTAAGTATTAACTATTCTCTGGCCCTATCATCTTGGTACAAACATTAATTCTAAGGGTTCAGTAAATTTCTCTAAAACCACTTTTGAAAAATCACTACTGAAGTTAAAGTAAAAGTAAAACTTGTAATGAATGCTTATCCATGCTATTAAAGAAATATCTTTTTTTAATAAGAAAAGAAAAAATAAATACACAAGGAGAAGTAACCCTCTTAAGAAAATGCTGATTAATATAGTTAAATATATTGGGATTCAGAAAGTCTTCTTGGTCACTTGTAGCTACTTGTAGTGCACCCAAAGTGGGGGGTATAACTGCAGAGGTGTAATGCCATTGTTCAATCATAACTATACAAAGCCCTAGTACTGAACTATATTTCATTGTGTTCCCTCTCTAGCTCTCTTTCCCTTTCCATCTCCTTAAAATTTCAACAGGTACAAGAAAAGCAGAGCAGTACCGTCTATATCCTGGTAAGCCAACTCTACCACAGTTTCATCATGTTCCAAATTCATAGGATAATCATTGCAGCAAATAGATGGAAGGGATTCCACTGAATTATTTCAGAAAATATAGGACAACATTAAAAAGTAAAAAAATAAATTATAGGGAATTAAAAAAATTGTAAAACTGTAAGTTCTGAAAATTAAAGTTTAACTCCAGATTTTTCTATGAAAGTTTGACTTCCTTGTGCTATAGCCTATAACTTAAATATCTTCATCTTTCTTTCAGATAAGGTAACAGTTCATCCAACTGTTTTGATGCTTCTCTTCTCCTTAAAGAGAGAGGTCAGAGGTCAACAACTTTGGAAAAACTCTTCAAATAAAAGTATCTTTTTTAATGAACCAAAGCCCAAAAAACAGAGCTTTTATATAAGCTAATTAAAGGAGCTTCTACTTTTAATAAGAAGAGAACCCAAAAACACGCCGAACACAGTCTAAGTAGAATTATATAAAACAAGATTAAGGGTAAACAATCAATCTAAGCAGATGTATTTCCATCCCGTTTCCTTTTAAAGTACAAATCAACAGTAATCAACACTCATTATTAGATTGATCCTATGTAATCAATATTGATTCTATTTGCTTATTGTAAATAAAGACTATGTGTGATCATCCAAGGCACACATTACAGTAAACCCTTTCAACAGAAAGAGATGAACATTCAACCACTCCAACTTATAAATATGTCCTATGCCCTGCCTGAAAAAATAAAGGAGAGGAGAAAAAAAATAAACAATCAAACATACACATACCCAAAAAAACACGAAAGGTGACTTGCATAGAAGAAACTTGGAAGTCAAAGTAATACCTGACAAAGATGAAAGCTACAATGTATTTCAAGGTAAAGGTTGATACCTTTCTAGGCCACTGAGGTACTTGTCATACATGGAGAACTGAAGGCGACCACTAGTTGACGAACTCAACACCTCAAAAAGATTCTCACTAATGATGACATTGGCAATGATAGGAATTGAAGGAGCTATTCGACAGAAAGCTTCTGAACTAACAGATACTTCCTCATCAACCTTCTAGAAAATTGGAAGCTGGTCAATATTTAGAAGACCAGAGTACTAAAGACACCAGAAACAAACCTAGAATATACTATAGTATGTATATAAGACACTGGAATATAGATCATTACAAGGACATAAACTACATAATTATATTTATTTGATATGCACGTAACAACATAAACTAACAAAATATCAAGTTTAGAGAATAGCAAAGAAGAAAATTTATTTAGTATAATTTGTGTTCACCCATTGACATGAACAGAAATAATTAACATAGCCAGAAACATATTGTTAACTTAAGGATATTCCAGTTATTCATTTCTTGAACCATATTCCACATTTTCTAGTATAATGCCAACCAACCCCAACAACTAAAGGGCATTAGGTAAGGGAAGATTCTATATATGACTTCAAAACTGTTCCCTGGTATAATCAATCTAACATATTACTCTAAAAAACATACATTAGTCAAAGGTTGGCTGTCAGCAGCTGGGGCCTCCCAAGCCAACATCATGTCGAATGTCAAACGCCTGAATGTTTTATCAAAGAGATGACCAATCATTTGTGTTGTCAGGAAAAGTGCCTTGAAACAGCAATATTCCAATAAGTTCCTCGCATATCGTGATGGATGCTTCAAAGAATCAGAAGCCTCTTGATTGAAGCTCTCCTGAAGATCACTTGAAGTGGTTCTAAGGATTCTGCATTATTTGTTATTTATTACAGTTGAATTTCCAATCAAAATTATGAGCCATTGTGTCAAACAAAAAAAACTGAAAGGTCCAATATTACCAAATACTCAAACTAAATTCAACAAGACTGGAAGTTGAAAACTGATTATGAAGCAACAATTGCCAAGAAAACAAGCTTAAGATGTACAGAAATGCACTTACTTTGAGCATCTGCGAACAACTAGATTTGCAACGGGAGAGAGCTCTCGTATAAAATTCCTCCCTGCAGAAGGAGAATTTTCCATCTCTTCTAATTCTTCATCAAAGTAACTCTTCTTCCCAAGCAACCATTTAAATGATCCTTCCTTTACCAAACCTTCAAGCATATTTCTGGTTTTGCTAGCTACAGCCATCTCTTTAATCCCCACTATCTTATTGAGTTGGAAAACAAGATACCCTGTATCGAATCTTTCTTAAAGTTCTTGCATAAACTGAAACAAAAACGTTCCCAACAAAATAAGTCAAACCAAGGTGAATTCTCAAAATTGTACCATCAAAATACCAACCATATAAAGCTCAACACATCCAATCCCATCTGCATGACACATAGAAATTACAGTTGGAGCAGAGTGATCAGACTTATAAGTTACAAACAATTCTTACAATGGCCCTGTTTGAATAAACTTTTCAATAAACAGTTATGAGAGACTAAAATAAAAAATAAAATGAACCCAAATTTCTTCCATAAGTTGAAATTAATTTATGCACTTAAGCTTTAGGAAAAGCTAGATGAGAGAGTTTCTATAAAAGTTGAAGTATATGAGTAGATTTCTGAAACTTTTCGATAGTCCTACAAATTTTAAGATCTAAGCACGAGTGACAATGTGCCATTAACCCACAAAGCAAACATACAAATTAAGGGTAAATAAACCCCAAGAGGGTGCGCAACAAAAACAGTGCTTAACTATTTGAATCTCAAACAGCATACACTCACACACGCGCACAATTACAATTCAACTGGCACAAACCCATCAATGATCATCACGGTCACAAATTCATACAAATAAATGAATTACCAGACATTGAATCACAGATGACCCATCAAGCAGCACGGAACAAAACCCAAGTGAGCTAACCCTAAGTGAAATGGTGTAACTTGAAATTGCGAGATTCTCCACGATCTCAGAGAGCGAAGGGATTATGAACCAACCAATTTCCACGACATAAACGAACAAGTGGGTGACTTGGATTAGAGAGATGTAAGATAATGTAAAGAATCATAGTTGGATTGAGGTTCATGAAAGAAAATAATGTTCAGTGATGGATAAGCATCAAGCATGAAGAGAGAGAAAGAGACAGAGATTTCACTTTCTGAAAGGGGAAGTATTCTACATTTCTACCCTGTGTTGGGACACAATCTGGAGCTGGCAAATGCAGGGAAATCCTTTTTTTCAATTTTATTTGTTTTATTAATTATTATTATATTTTAGACATTCCATTTTTAATTTATGCTTTCATTTTTAGAAAATAATCTAATCATTAATAATGTAATTTTATATTATCTTATCACAAATTAATTAATATATATGATAAATTTTTTAACTTCTTTTTCATTAATTAACTTCAAAATTATACCTATTTTAATTTTTAGTAAGTTAACAAAATATTTTTTATGCTGCTAGTGTATAGAAAGAAACTTTTAATTTTTTTAATATAAATTTTCATCGTTAATTTTTGTTTTATTTTCAAATTTATATTGTAATAATTTTATTGAGGATTTAAGTCAACTAATATAAAATTATGTTAATTTAATTAATAATTTTAAATTTAAATTTAGATATATAATT
>JAMLFT010007868.1:0-14327 GCA_026544285.1 Pachyrhizus erosus | reverse complement strand
GAAATTTTTTTATTTACTCTAATATTCATAATATAATATTATATTTTTCATTCAAAATTATATTCTTTGTGTGATATTCAATTTCAAGATAATTTGATCATTAACTTCACATATTTTTCATTGCAAATGAAATTTTATTTTATTTTACAACGTTTGACTTTGACAATGACTTCTCATTCAATTTTTTAATTTTATTTGTTTAGTGTATCTCTCAAACACCAAGTCTTGAAAGTCTCAATTGAAATAAACAAGTGTACACCTCAATGATTTATAAGATGTGATGTGATGAAGTATATGTAGATGAATTTATTTTTTGTTATAACTACCATAATATTTTTTGAAATAATATATACTAATTTTGAAAAGATATTTTTAGAACTATAATACATAGTTTTAGAAAATAGTTTTTCATAATTAATATATGTTATGAAGTTATAGAAGACAAGATAAATAGAAAACTGTGAGATGAACATAACAATGTCAAATAACAACATTGTAATATAAGGTGAAATATACGTGTAAAGTCAAAAAGATTTACAAAACAAAAAAAAAGAGAATTTTGGTTAAAAGAACAAAGGGAGTGTAATAATTTTAAACAAATATAACTTAGGATGTAAAATTAACATTATAAAAGACATACTTGATAATAAAAATAATAGAAATAGAATGAGGTGTACTTAGCAAAGATAGGGATGTAAATAGTAAATGCTCACATAATCAAAGCTGCATTCCATTAAGAACATTGGGCTGGATTATGTGTTTTCATCTCTAGCTTTTGTTGGGCCACATTTTATTTTTGCGTATTGTTTTTAAAGGAACCTTGCTATTTAGACACTTCATTTTTTTTTTTTTTATCTAACTGATCTGGTTTAAGTAGTATATAGTTGTTATTAATAGTAAAGATTTTCTTGCTAAATTTTAATTCAATTGTATGCTTAGAAATTTAAAATCGATAACTTTAATTAAGCTACAATAATCCAATATTAGGTGATTAATCCAATGTAACATGCTTTATCGTTAATAAATTCATCTCTTTTAAAAAAAAAAATGCTTTATCATTAATAAATTCATCTCTTCTAAAATAAAATGAATAAATGGAGTCCACAAATGGTTAAGTTTTCAAGATACATTTAAGGCTCAAAAAGTCTAAATTGCAGCACCTCATAAACTTTTAAAAGAGATTCATTTTCATCCAAATGGCACTTTAATTTAGTGGGTTCAAGTAACCTGAGTGACGGGGTTGGCACAGGTGTAGGCCTAATTAGATCACATTTAAATTTGTTAACTTCTTATTGGAAACCACGCCAGAGAAGATGAAGAACAAAAAAGGTATGCTAAAAACCATTACCTTTCATGAGACCAAGTATGTCAAAGGTCAAATCATGAAGCAAAGGGCAACCATAGAGATATCAAGGAACAAATCAAATCACATGGTTCAAGTTTCAACTATCAAAGCAAGAGATGGAATGAATAAAAGTAAATGAACAAACACATTAAGAATGAAACAAAAAGAAAATGTTAGTAAAATCAGTGGGATGAATATAGAAACAAACAGACAACAACTACAATCTTTAAGGTTAGGGTTAGGGTTAGTGAGCTCATCAAATTTAGAATCTATAATGGATATATTTTCAATATCAATTTAGTACAGTGATCAGTTCATCACCCGTGAGGTATTTAATTTAATACTGTTTTTATATATATAACACAAATGGAATATTCTTTTTTTAGACTTAAATATTATTTTTATACTTAAAATATAAGATATTTTTAGTTTTAATTTTTTAAATTTGTTTAAATGCACAGTTTTAAAAAATAATTATAAATAACTGTCATGATAAATTTATTAATAACATAATAAATTAATAGATAACAAACATGGTTGTTATTATTATTTTATCATTTAAAATTATATATTCAGGTATTAAAATTAATTTTTTTAAAAGATTAGAATTAAAGTAAAAAATATTTTATTTTTAAAAATGAAAATAGTATTTAAGTTTTTTTTATTATATAATTTATAATTAATTAAAATATCCAATTTGTTTGTTATATATAGAACGGAGTTAGCATCTCTTAAAGGTAAAGGTAAAGGTAAATCCACTTCCCTCGTCGCTTTCTCTGATTGCAAACACGAAGAAGTAATTGAAAGGTGAAACTTATAGAGTTGAATCAGAAGCACTCTCTATTGCCTTGTAATATTTGTTTCATGCGTTGCGTTCTCCTCTTCCCACACAACCTTCCTAGGGTTTCATCCAATTATGAACTGCGAAGTATGCCAGCTCAAGGAACTGGAAGTGGAGCATTTTGAGATACGCGAGGTTTTGCGATGTAATTCCGCCACGCCTATCGTTACTCTCTTTTTGAATTCTGATTTTATTATTGTTGAGTTTTGTTGAGTTGTGATAATTGGATTAATTGTTTTGCAGGCATATTGCACACGATCGTCTTTCACCGTGCCCTGGGTCTCGTTCGCCCTAAAGACGTTGACTTGGAGCTTTTTGACGTCACTTATGTGCGTTTTTAATCTCAATTTATGTTGCTATTATCACGTGTTTGTTACTCTCTTTGAAACGTCATTTAAATTTGTCCTATATACAATACAATGCAAGTGCATGTTTAATTTCAGTTAAGTTAATCAACTCCAAATCTCTAGATAATGTGATTTTAGATAAATCTTCACACTTTTGGTCTCAAAAGTTGAAAACTTAACTTTTGTTTAGAATTGATTTTGAGTTGAAGCAATTTTAGGTAGCATTTGCGTTGAATTAGAAATTTTATACTGAATTTTATTATTAATTTGCTTTACTTCAAAAACGCCTAAACATAAATTGTTTTACTTCAAAATCAATTCTAACCAGAATCAATTTTGCTAACACTCTCCCAAACACATTAAGCTAGTTGTGCCGTGTTCTGTTTTTTATGTCATTTTTGGTGTATAGGTGCAATGTGGAGAGGCAGAGCTTGAAAAGAAAATAGATGAGAAGATTGAGCAGTTTGTTTGTTGGGTAGAGAAGCACCCAAATAAAAAGAGTCAGGTCAGCGATGTGGTGAAAATGGTGCTAGTAGAGTTATTGTCTTTGATTTTTGTTATATTGTGATTGGTTTTTTTGATAGGGTTGTGAATTGGATGGTTCAGATATGTTTATCTTTCTATGAGGTGAAGAACAAACAGGCATCTTGGTTCAGTAACAAGATTGAACGTTTGTATTGGGAACAGTGGTATATTAATCTAAATGTGGCCCAGCATCTGAAGGCACATTCTAGCAAGTATCACCATTCCAAAGTTGTTGATCCAGGAGGTGCGGTTGGTTGCTTTATTTGTCAAACTAAATCTCTTTCAATGCTTATCCCATTCTGTAAATTTAGTTTCTTCACACCTTCACTTAAGCATTCTTTTTGGTTTTCCGTGTTTCTTATGAGTAGAGGGAGCATTGGAGGATAGAAATGCCCGAAGTGCAGCACTGGAGGCATCACTTCGTGAGGTTTTATTTCAGATAATTAAATTTGTTAATGAGAAGAAGGATCATGTTCCACCAATACCAAATCTTGAGGGTGCTGTTTCATTTCCCTATGAAATTACAATACCCAGGTGAGTTGTGATTACGCTGGCTGACCATATCATTTGTGATTTTGTATTTTGTATATTTCTTAAATATTTTGATAGCTTTGATTCTGAGTTTAGTGTTCTACTTGGTTGATAATGTGATGTCTTTCAAGTTTTTTTTTCTCTTTTTTCTTTTTCAATTATTACTTTTAGAAAATCTTATAGCTTTTGGAGTCCAAGGGTTTGTGGTTAAGTGAGATTAAAGTACATATAATGTAATTAAATGCAAATGTAGTTAGATGCAAATTAGCAATGTAGAAGTGAAATTTCTCAATAACACTGCCACAAGCTGTATGATCAGCCAATTCAATGAACCAGTATCAGAGATCTGATTTAGGAGCTGTGGGGGAAAATTGTAAAGAAAGTGGCTTCAAGATTTATTCCAAGATTTGATGAAAGTGAGGCCCATTGGTGGCTGATCAATGCAGAGCAATATTTTGGGGACAAGAAAGTACCTAAAAAAAGTATTGTGGTTAGGGAGTGTCTTGGTTCTCTCAAATAACCAGGGAATTTACTATTCGTTGTATAGTTTCAGTTCTTGGTACTGTACTTATGTTAGGCAGGATTGGGAACTAGGCTTCATCTAAAAAGATTCATACTTTTATCACAAACTGATCCAGTTGGAAAGATCAGGTTAGGAACAATCCTATATGAGAGAAAATTAAAGTAGCGCTTAATATGTAAAAGATGATGAAAACTTGCCCAACTGGTCATGTTAGTGGCCCAATGAAATAAAAAAAAGGCAGGAATTAGGAAAAGATTCCCCCCAAAGAGAGAGAGAGATAGCTATTTGAAAAGACTTTGTTCTAAATAGTTTTTCTCTTTTACTGCAATTACATTTTGACTGGATCACACTAGCGTCAAATGAGCGATACAGCCAACCCCACATAGTGAGATAAGGCTTGGCTGTTATTTTTGCTCCTAATCATGTGGGGACAGAAAAAACTTGAATGGCTACACTCTAGCTTTTGAAAGAAGTTCTTACTTTAATGTGTACTACTATGATTTTGCTGTAGAGTTTGGTGGAAGAGAGACCAGGGCTGAGAACAGAAATTACATGTTCATGCAAACTATTCAGAATAGTATTTAGTAAGATACATTGTTTATGAGACATTGCGCATCAACCTATGGTTTGGAGAATGTAAATTTACTGAAAACATGCTACCCTTTTTTATAACATGATAAATTTCAAGCCTCAAATAGTTTTATATGGATTGAGATCAGTGTTGGAGAAAATTTGTGCTGACATGATTTAGATTTTATTATTGATATTTTTTTATCTTACTAATTGTACCTAATTTTGAGAATGGACTTTTAGATGATACCCAATATTAGAATGCCCCTCCTCGTTTGCTTTCCCTGTTTTTCTCATTGTTTTGTGATGAATCATTTGCAAATAAAGGTGTAGTTAGGGAAGACATTCAACATATGCAACTCTGATGCTTGCATCATGTTCTCTATAGAGCATTGTGATTAGATAGGCAGTTTTTTGTGGACTTCAAATATATGTCATTGTGGAAATAAAGATGTGAATTGGGCTCTAGATTTATAAATTAAGGGGCTTGATGAGAATTAGCTGTAGGAAATAAGAACATTTATAAAAATTTTGTTACGTAGCTATAAGACCTGCAATGTCGTATGAAATTAAATGTTGGTGGTGAAAAATCAATGCAAGAATAAACTAAATCTAGGAAAGATGAGAATATTGTATTGGATGAGTGGATATGAGAAACAAGATGAATGCATTAGAGAAAAAATTAGGGTAGCACCTATGGTAGAAACTCACCTTAGGTGGTTTGGGAATTAGTAAAGACATGATGAGCCTCAGTAAAGATCAACGGAGGGTGGTTCAATTTGTGTTAGGGGTTGACTGAGAAAACTATAGTCAAAACTAATGAGAAGGATTTAGAGGTAACTAATTTGTCGATAGACATGATTTATGATAGAACATTATGGTGTCTTTCAATCCATGTAGTTGACTTCACCTAGTAGAAAAGGCTTAGTTCTTGTAAGTGTTGGGGTAATTGGTAATCCACAAGAAGTGCATATTTTATGCATTTTAGCTCCGTTTAGTGGAATGCCTTGACTTTGATGGTTTATATTTCCTACTCCTTGGGGAGTAGTCCCATCCTTCATTGTAGGCTAGGCATTAGTAACTGCAGTTTCCATGACCTTCATTGTATATTATTTTGTTACATATTTACTAATCGTTATGAAATGTTGAGCCACTGCAAAAGTACTTCCTAAATCAATAGGTCAAATGCTAATTAGGGTCTCTGCAGAACAATTGTATGATATCAGATATCTGCATCGTGATCTCCGTGACACAATATAGAACTTTCAGAATTATCAAGACAACTTATTATTTGAGTGTATATGTTTGCTATTTCTTTTTATTATCTTCACATTCGTTGGTAAGTATAAACAGCAATTGTTCCATAAAGCTTATATTTGAGAATATCTGTATTGAATGAAGATTACTACCCTTGGCATCTTGAGCGATGAGTTGCAGTTAGTTACTTCCGCGTTTAAAAATTTTGCTGAAGCTGCTGACTTAACCCTGTGCTGTCAATGACCAGTTCATCAGATTCTGCGTTTGGGATGGACATGATCAAGAGAATGCTCCAGACAGGGCATCCAACAATGCTAAGTTGATTGTCAGAGTTTGTAGAGCGGTCTCTGAGATTAAATGGATTATTGTTGATATGTTTAGACTGGAAATACAATGCTGAGAAAGCTAAGGAATGGAAGGTTCAATCTCTCCGTAAACAAAGCAGAACCTATACGTGCCAAATAACTTGTATATATTTTCAAATACACCCCCCTTGTTTAATGTCTCGTTTGATATCTTTTATTTCTTTTATTCATCTTCCCTCATAAGTTTACAGTGTTCTGTAGTGGCTATGTCCAATGTCACACGAACATCTCAGACCACTTACTGTCACGATTGTCTATGATGGGTTGCCTGTTATATTGGAAGATGAATACCTTTGTGCTTTGTTTTGTGTTCTTCACTTCGGTTGTTCTTACAGTTAATCATTTACTTTCAAGCATTCATTTGCATTAGTTCGTGAATTCACTTGAGTAAGGAAAGAATTAAAGTAAATGAAAATAGGAAAAAAGATAAATAAAATGAGTGCAAGTGAGAAATAAAGTGGATTAAGGGTGTTCGGTTTGCATGAAATAAACAGCAAGTAGAGAAGAATGAAATAGGAAAGAAGATTAAAAGAAATTGCAGGATATTCCATGAGTACCAATTTGTACTCTCTTCACCTTAGGTATTTTAACACCATTTCTCTAATCAGTGGTGAAATTGTTTTACGTGGCACTCAATCATTTTATTTCTTTGCTTGATATTTCTTTGATATCAAACAACATGAATTTTAACCACCCCCTTTGTTTTCTTACTCTCCTCTATTTCCACTGTAAATAATCGGTTTCGAACAGTGAGCTTCAGTTAAACACTTCATAAGAGACAGTCGGATTTAGATTACTTTAACTAGGGCTGTCAAATGAATGGATTAGGAAATAGTTGGTGTACAAAAAAAATATTAATCTATTCACAATATATTAAAAACTAAACGTTAAGCGTTCCCTTGCGAAAAGCTTCATATAGGAAGCAAATATTTTGAATTTAGGACATTTAAATTTAAAAGGTATAATGCTGAACTCATTGATTGACAAATTTGCAGTTAACATTATGATGAAATATAATAAATTATGGAATTGTTAACATCTCAATTATTTATTTTTTAATCAATATTTGTTACTTCGTAATTTGTTGTCTAAAATGCATCACAGGACCTTTCCTTCGTGACGTATATGGGACACTAATTTTGGACTCTTTCTCTATAAGTATTTTGGGTCACAAATGGATTCAAGGGAATCCAAATATATTTAAAAGATTGAATGGTTTATGGTCCTTTGCTTTTAAGATAGGAATCTATCATAGATTTTGTAGTTCAGTAAGCAATGCTTCAGACTTGTCTATTTCGTTTCAGCTTCGACCTGAATGGGGCTTTGTTTGTGTCAGCTGTTCTTTCTTCTGTTTGTTCTGGCTTGTAGCATTCAACCTGAAAAAGAAAAACATTGATACGTCTGGATCCTTCTTTGTGTAATTGTATGTATGTAGCTGCCCACCTCTGCATTTTTCTCATGTCTCAACCAAATGTATTAATGGGCCAATAAATAAATGTATTACTTCTTTGTCCATATATATATATATATATATATATTAATACTTTTGATTGATCAATTATCATTCATTAACTAAAACTTTTGTACATTCAAATACTTTTTGGTACATTAACTAAAACTAATTTAAACTATCCAATTTATTACTATAATCTATGAATAAGGCTACTTGTACCAAAAAAAATTACAATTTACCTAACACTTTCCACTGCATATTTTCCTTTATTCACCCCCTTCCTATCATAACATCAATGCAACCCCACATGTTAGTAAAATAACCCTAAGTTAACGTGCTACTGAATGAATACCATCAAAATTATTTTCGAAATGTTACTTATGCATCTCTGATAGTCTGATGGTTTAACGTGCACCTGCATCAGTCTGCTGTCCCAGTCATCTGAATTTGGCAGAACCATTATTTATATATGTATATAATATAATATATATAAAACGAATTTTATAGAAATATTGTCACGTAAATTTAGATTTTTTATCATATAAAATGTAGTTTTATTATTTAATAATAGTTTATATAATTTTTAAATTATATTATTGATATTTTTAATTTTAAGAATATTATTTATTATTTATTTTAAAAATATTTCTTAAATTTTATCTTTTTTTTTATCATATTTTTTATTTTTATTATTTTGGTTTTTTCTCTTTCTACTTTTCATTTTTTCTCATAACATATAAATTTAAAAAA
Organism: Pachyrhizus erosus; assembly: GCA_026544285.1. Classification (NCBI taxonomy): domain Eukaryota; kingdom Viridiplantae; phylum Streptophyta; class Magnoliopsida; order Fabales; family Fabaceae; genus Pachyrhizus; species Pachyrhizus erosus. The sequence goes on along the minus strand of JAMLFT010007868.1, from coordinate 5,820 downwards.
TTAATTTTTAAAAATTTATTTAGAATTGGTTTTTAACACTCAAGTATAGGTAATTACATTAATTTATTTTATAATAATTTAAAGGTTAAAAGAAAATAATAAATTAATAAGATATCTACCTTATATTAAAGTAAATATTTGTCACATAAAATTTTTAATATTTTATTTTTCATTAAACATATAAATTAGATATAATATTTTTTCAATCTTTTTAGCATTTTTAAAAAAATAAGGGTTAATTAATAAAATAATAAAAATATATGCATAGATGACAAAAGGTTTTTCCTAAAAGTATCATTACATTTTTGAAAACATTGATATAACTTTTATTACAATAATATTTATAAGTTTCATTATCTTTAAGTTTATTCTTATGAATTATAAAATATTTTACTGGAGGTAAATTATTTTACTAGATGAAAGATAATTTTTAATAAAACAATTAAAAATATTAGCATTTGAATATTTAAACTTAATTCAACTATATATGTTCTTAAATATTTACATTTACTTAACTATCAATGTCTAATAGTAATTATTCTTAAGACATTACTTAAAAGGATAAATAAGTCAAATAAATTGTGAAATAAAATCATATTTATATTGTTCAAATTGAAAATCGTGTGTAAGTATTATACTGTATAATTAATCATGTTATATTATAAGAAAAATTAACTTTGACTATATATTATACGTATCACCAATAATTGAATAAGTGAAAAGAGAAAAACATTTGTTTGATACTTATAATCAAATCTATTTTATTTTGTATCTTGTTTGTTTGATTTATAAGTTAACGGGCTTAAAGTACAAATTGTTAAACACTTTTAATTACGTAAAAATTAAATATTTCAATTATAATAAATATACTTTTATTTCGTTTACTTGTACACTTGATGTATAAGAAAAGTGTTAGACAAAGCTAGCAAACGAGCTAACTGAAAATTGAAAAAATAGTTAAAAGCTAAAAGTTGAAAGCTATTGAGATGACTAATGGAACTGAATTATAAATAGTTATTTAAATGGATAAGATGTTAAATTAATTAGCTAATAAATATAAATGATATAGATAAACATAAAAAATTGTGATAAGATAATAAAGATAAAAATAGATAGAAAATTAATTAGAGATTCATAAGCTCATTTGCTACGTGAAGTAGCATTTTAAAAACTTCTATAAAAAATTCAATAATAAGCTAGTAAAATAAGCTCCTTTACCAAACAAGTATAATTTGTTCAAACAATTTTTTTTAGCTTACAAGTAAATTATGAGGTAGCTTAAAATTTGTTTATGATATAAGTGAACAAATTAGAATTTTATTTATAAAATTTTCAAAAGATCATGTTATAAAATTTCTAAACTTGTCTTAATTTCTAAGTTGATTGGATTAGGTCAAAATAATATGAAAAAAACTGTTATTATTTTTAATAAACTTGGTCATGTTGGCTCATGAGATGAAGCTTAATCTGTAGGTTGATCAATGGTTGAATTTTGTTAAAAATTCATATGTATTAAAAAAATTTAAATAATTTTTTGATATCTATAAAACATAAATGTTTTAATTTTAATATCTAATTTATATTATTATTTTTTTATTTTAGTCTTCATATTTTTTTATTTTAACTTTACATATACGGCACATTTTAATTTTAATTCCTATAAGTATCATTTCTTTTTATTATTTTAGTACAGAAAAAATATTTTTATTTTCTATATAATTATATATTAATAAAAATACTTCAATTTTAAAACTAAATTTAAAAGTTAAATACTTCAATTCAGTAAATTCAAATAAAAGTTAATAAATTAAAATAATTTAATTTCATAGATTCAAACAAAAGTTAATAAACTAAAATATATACTTCAATTTCATATATTTAAACAAAAATATTTAAATATTTATTATAACAGATATATTAATAGATACACTAAAGCAAATACCTTCATACTCATCTCCGCTGATAAGATAAAAATGAATTATTTATAAAATATGATAACTAAAAAAAACACTTTCGAATTTAGAGAATAAAAACAAATTTAATCTAAATTTAAAAAAAGAAAAAATATTTAAGCCAATACTTTTATAAGATCTAGTAGATCATTTTTTTTATAAAAAAATAAAATAAAATCAATGCAAACAACCACTAGATGCATATTTCGCTGTCAAACAAATACAAAGTACTAAGCAATGGAATCTTCTGGATTTATATGAAACGTGAAACAAGAAGAATATGATTAGGAATAGAAAAACCCATTTTCATTTGGGTTAGGTGGTTGCCAAAAGAGTCACAGTTATGGGATGGGGGAGTACTATGCAATTTTTAATTAGCAAAGACAAGTATACAATTTAAGGAATTAATATTTTAGTTCACATAAGCAGTTCATTCCACCAAAAAATTCCATCCTATTTATTTAAACTTAATCGGAGTTTTAAAGATACAAGTTCTCGATTTTACCTACTAAAGGTGTGCGTTCGAGTTAATTTATGTTGAGATTGAGAAATAATTTATTTATTAAAAAAAAAAAAATAACAATATGTAAGTTGGTAATGTCCTGAACATGATGCCAAACCTGCCGGCCGATTTGAGTTGTCTAAATACAGTGGGAAGGATCACATGCAGTCAGTGGCTGCAAAAACAAGAAGTAAATTTTAACATTATGACTTCAGAAAATTATATTGAAAGGAAGCACTTTGTTCTGGTGCATGGGGCTTGCCATGGAGCTTGGTGTTGGTATAAGCTGAAGCCACGGTTGGAATCTGCTGGGCACAAGGTCACAGTGCTTGACCTTGCAGCTTCTGGCACCAACATGAAGAAAATTGAAGAAGTTGATACTTTCTCACAGTATTCTGAGCCTTTGTTGCAGCTAATGGCCACAATTCCTCCAAATGAGAAGGTAGTTCTAGTGGGTCACAGCCTTGGGGGGCTCAACATAGCACTTGCTATGGAGAAATTCCCAGAAAAGGTAGCAGTTGCTGTTTTCTTAACAGCTTTAACTCCAGACACTGAACACAAGCCATCCTATGTCTTTGAAAAGGTTTGCTTCTGATCCTCTTTGTACTTCTCAAAATCTATAATTGTTTTGTAAAAAACTTTGTTTCAAAATATATTTTTTATATTTATATTTTTAATATATATTTTTTAATGTTACTATTATCTTATATTACATTTAGTAAAATCAATTAAAATTAAAGTTAACTTATTAAAATTATTATTCTCTTTTATTTTTATTAAATTAATTTTTTTAATCTATATAAAAAAATTTAAAATAATAATTATAATGTGATGGAAATAATTTTATTTGAAAAAGTTCATACATTAATAACGAACAGCTATTTTTTTCCAACTTTGCTAATGTTTTGGGGACAGCGTGTACCCATTAAGAGGAGCGGAAAAAACACTTTTTGTTATAACACTCTTTTTTAATATTTTTTACTAACTGAAACTTCTTTAAAATTATAATTTTTTTAAGTTACATATATGAATCAAGAGAAAAATTTACTTTTTTTTTTTTTATAATAAGTCCCATCTTAAAAAAATAATTTATTAAAAAATAAGTGTTATTTTTTATTTTTAATATAATATTATTAACTTTTTTCATTTATATCTCTGATAATAATAATGATATGTAACAAAATTTATAAATGAATTAATAATGATAAAATTAATTTTATAAAATTTGTATTCTCTTTAGGGTAACAATGATAAAACTTATATTGATCTGTGTAGAAAAAATATAAAACAATATTTATTTTAGGATAAATGGAGAATTAAATATAAAATATGATCTATTAAAATTTGAGATTTTAAATAAATTATCACTATTAACAGTGTTAAGAATAATATTACTGACATAGCTCAAACTATTCATAATAGCTAAGTTAATCGATAAAAATATAGAAGGGAGAAGGGATATTTATAAGACTGGATAACTAAATAATTGTTTGTTGTAAGGAGATATTCGTATATGATTATACTTTTGTTTGTATTTCTTAAAATATAAAAATGAAAATATTTATTTTTATATTTATAAGAAAGTTATTAAAAATATTTTTGGATATTTTTATTTATTTTAAAAACTACATTCTCATACTTACACAGTTTTGATTTATGCTGGAAGATGAAAAAGTTACATTTTTATAAAAATATAAGAAACTATTTGTTGACTTTGTTATAATTTTTATTTTTACTTTTATTTAATTATTTTAAAATTTTAAAAATATTTTCAAAAATATTAAAAATTAACGAAACATATTTTATACGTTCATAATAACATTTTTAGTTATACTATTCTTGATCGTAACTTGAAACAAATGGTTCTTAACTTTATTTATCTAAACAATTTTTTCTTACAAATTATAAGGTGTTTATTTTACGGGATAAATTTTTATTCTCGAGAATCAAATTCTTAAAAATATTATGTCTTTATAGACGTGTTTAGTTAGTATTTAATAATTTTAAAAAAAATTATTTGATTAAAAAGTTAAAAAAATAAAAATAAAAAATAATAAAAATAAATAATTATTATAAAAAATTAACTTTTATTTCCATAAAAATATAAGATATCAATTCTTCCTCAAAAAAATAAAATATAAAAATTTAACTTTCTTAAAAATACAACGTCCTAAAAATATTTTTTCATAATCTTGAAACTGTATATTTTCATCCTAACTTCTTTATAGAACATGACGTGAAATAAATAACCCCAAACTTCTTTTTAGATAATTAAGGTGATTTTTTTATATAAAAATTAACTAACTAATGATTCAGTCACCAAAACTTTAACTAATGATTCGCTGTTATTATTCGAAAATATACTCTAATATATATGCTTAATAAAAAGTTTCCTTTACTAATGTTGTACTGTTTAGTTAATATCTGTCAATCAAGATTTTAATAAAATTTAAACTATTAATACAAATTTTCCGAATAATTTAATTTTATTAGATAAAACCTACATCAATAGAGGATAAATCTAACACAAACTATTGGTAAATAAATTTATTTTTTGGCAGAAAAAAGAAACATGATAAATTACGCTTATCCTTGTCATTTTTTTACTTCAACAGTTAAATGAGCATACCCCAGCAGAGAATTCATTGGACAGTGAATTATTTCATAGTGGAAACAAGACAACATTTGTTTTTGGTCCAAAATTCTTGTCTGACAAACTCTACCAAGCCTCCCCCATTGAGGTAATTACATATTTTTAGTAAAAAAAATAAGTAATACATATAATAAGTAAAATAAAATATTATAAAAAATAAAAAATTTTAAAATTATATCTTATAAATAAATAAAAATATTACAATCTTTTAATATTACACACACTCATATACACACAAACACATACACAAAAGGAGAGTAATCCATGCCGAAAGCGATGAGATGATTGGATTCATAATATTTTAAGTTTCAAGTCTTTAAAGGTTATGTTTGCAAGTTCTTTTAGTTACTTTTAAGGTTTTTTTTTTATTAATTGTGTTTGTGTTTGATAAATAAGTATATTTTAATATATTGTAGTGGTTTTTGAAACATTATTTTAAATGCTGATTTTTAAAATGTTAACTTATATTTTTTTTATTTTTTACTTTTATAACATTTATTACATTTCTTTATTATTCTTTCTTTTTACATAAGATAGAATTTAATATATTTTCTTCTGATCATTACGTTATTCATATTATTTATAATGTTATACTTAAACTAGAATATATGCTCGTGAGATAAATGAATAAATTTTTAAAAATATTTATAAAAAATAAATATTAAAAATATAAATAAAAAAATAATATACTAAAGTCATAAAAACTTATAAAT
>JAMLFT010007867.1:0-14328 GCA_026544285.1 Pachyrhizus erosus | reverse complement strand
AAATAAATAAAATAGTAATTTAAAATTTAGAAAATAAAATTTAAATTTAAATTTTAAAAGTATAAACAGTGGATATAAAAGCAAAAAAAAAATATAAAAGTTATCAATTTAAAAATGTTAAGAGTTAAATAAACAACATTAAAGAAAATTTTAAAAATACTAAACAATAAGAGTTGATTTCTTAAATTTAAAAGTGAAGAAATTTATTTAGTTATAACACACGAAAGAGTTGATTTATTGGCGTGAATTATGAATATTTTTTAATTTAATGGCGTTATTGAGCACGCCGGCGCAATTATGTATCCTCTAGATTTTATTTTAGTTTTTGAGGCCTCAAGATTTTATTTTGAATTTAAAAAATAAAAATAAAATAAAAAAATAAAAAAGAAGAAATAAAAAGAAGAGTTATTTGTCGTTGTAGTTTTTGTTGATGTTATGCATTTTGCACATTGCAAATTTTTTGTTGCAGAGGCAGAGAGAGCCACCACCACACCACACCACTCTGTCTACACTTTAGCTCTCACTCTGCAACACCCAAATCTTCGTTTCGCTCTCTATTCCCTTTCCTTCTTCTGATTTAGGTTTCAGAGGGAAGAGGAACACCAGAAGCATCAATGGACTCGCGCACTTATAATCCTCGCACCGTTGAAGAAGTTTTTAGGGATTTCAAGGGCCGAAGAGCTGGTCTCATCAAAGCCCTAACCACTGGTAAATCTTTTCTTTTTGTAAAATAATTTTCAATTTCTGTGTTTTAAGCTGTTTTTCTAGTCAAGTAATGTGCTTTGCATGCAAATTTCTTGATTTTTTGTTCTAGTTTTTGCTTTTACTTAATGGGTCGGCCCAAATTTTGGTGTGGGTTTAGCTTCGTATACGCGTCGCTGTTTTTGTCGTTGACGCGTGACAAGTGTGGGTGAGAAATTTTGATTTTGATTTGTTGAGCTTTTTGACATTTTTTAAACTTAAAATTGGGGTGAAAATTTTAGGTTTTGTGTGCTATGTTTAAATTTTTATTTTTTAGTATTTTTTGGAGTTTGCGTTGAAGCTAGATAGATAGCTTCCGTGTGAATGGATTTGGTTTTCAACCTTTGTATGAATTATTTTCAGTGGTTAATTTTCATTTCGTTTGATTCGTGTGATAATTTGTGGCTTTTTTATTGGCATTGTAATGTGGTCTGTTGAAGAGGATTTGAAACTACCCTAGTGGTAATGTGCGTTGTTTATGAGTGTTGTTTGATTTGTTCTTTGTAAGCAATTTGCATGTATTTCTTCCTTTCGTTCTTGATATTTTCCTTTCAGTTGCAACTCGGGTTTGCTTAGCATTTAATGTGGGGGCTTTGTGATATTTTAACTTGAACTGCAATATATGATGCGTTTCTTCTTGTCGGTTTCTTTTATTTTCCTGACTATTAGGCTTTGTTTGTTTACTGTTTTCAAAAACAGTTTTGTGTTTTTTAAAATATGTTTGTCCCGTGAGCACATTTGAAAGCTTTTGTACCTTGAACATGTGTATGTTTTCTAAAGTTTTTCCCTGAGAACTTGAAGAAAATAGAAGAAGAGGATGACAAAACATCTTCCAACTGTTTTCGGTTTTTAAAAACACTGGTTTGGGAATCAATTTTCAAAACTTAATAGATTTTGGTTGAGAAATAGATTGTTGAGTAGTATGAAATTATTTAAAAATTGTTTTTTAAAACAAAAATGGGAGAAGAAAATCAAACAGGCACTTAATGTTTATATTTATTTTCAATGCTTGAATGTGACATTCAGCCTTTTGTATCTGTTTGTCTTTTACAATTTATATGTAGGAAGGTTTTGAAAGCTTTTTCATACTGATGGGCCTTTTCTTCTTTGTAATGCTGTTGCAGATGTTGAAGATTTCTACAACCAATGTGACCCTGGTTAGTTATACTCTTCTTTTCATATAGCTTTGTGTGCCACAACATTTGTGTTTTTGAATTGTCAATTGGCTTTTAACTTATTGTAAGGCTGGATTCAGTTGAGGCTTCTGTAAAAATTAACTAATAAATATTCATTCTGTTGATTTACTATGATGTTGGAAGGATCTTTTGCTCTGAATGTATGTCTAACTATTATTGCTTTTTGGGACTTGTACTTGGTTCCTTGGGTACTTGTTCTCACCTTTAATATGTGTAATGCAGTTAATTTTATATGAGGGTATCATTTGTAAACTCTTCTAAGTTACCTGTTCTCCTTATTAATTTACACTTCTCCTGGTTCTTACATCAAGGAACATTATTTAAAGCTAGCTTATAATCATGTTTTCTTTTCTAAAATTAATTCCTTTGTGATGTCTTGTTGAATTGTGGCTTAGTTATGTTTTTCAATTGGAACTTAACTGTTCTTTATCATGTGATTAAGTAGTTTTGAATAATGAATCCAAGTGGCTATAACTTGCATTTCAGCACTCAATTACAGAATGTCAATAGGGATTTCCCTATAAAGTCCGTGAGTGGTTATTTCATTATTGAAATGTGATTATGAAATCTGGTCATTGACTGAACTTAAGGGGAATGCATTTACATTGTCAACTTGTCATATCACTGTCAATGTCATTCTCCTATAGACACTCTTGTATGCAGAGTTAGGTTAAATTAAATTGAATGCCTGTTGCTTCTCAGTCTCTTGGTGGTAAACTTTTGTTAATTTTTCTTTGGAAACAGATATATCGATTTGCAGCTCTTCTAGCTGCAAAGAAAAATACCATAGAGAAAGGATTAAGAATTTTTTCAGGGATTATAAGGCTTTCCTTTTTAGATATCTTATTTGGTGCTTGTGTTTTATAAATTAATTCCCTTCATTCTTTCAGAGAAGGAGAATTTGTGCTTGTATGGCTTTCCCAGTGAGCAGTGGGAAGTTAATTTACCTGCTGAAGAAGTACCACCAGAGCTTCCTGAGCCTGTGCTAGGCATTAACTTTGCTAGGGATGGCATGCAAGAAAAAGACTGGCTATCTTTAGTTGCTGTCCATAGTGATGCATGGTTACTTGCTATTGCATACTATTTTGGAGCCAGATTTGGGTTTGATAAAGCTGACAGGTATTTTATACTCTGACCATAAATCTTAAGTTAAGTTGGTCGAAACTCACGAAGCAGTTGGGTTCCTGCTTGTCTGATTTATCTGTCTCATTGTTTAAGTTTTTTTTTTTTTTAGGTGTCTCATTCATCCATGTACTCATGATTTGCATATGTAATTCAGGAAACGGCTTTTCAACATGATCAATGAACTACCAACAATATTTGAAGTTGTTACTGGTGCGGCAAAGAAGCAAGTTAAGGAGAAGTCTTCAGTTTCAAACCACAGTGGCAGCAAGTCTAAGTCCAGCTCTAAGGCAGTAATAATATATTCTCACACCTGTGCATGGCATACAAATATATTTTTCATTCATACATTTTTGTTGTTCAAGTGAAGAACGCAGGTTGATTTTCAGGTGTTGTCTTTTTCTAGATACAGGCCCCAATAAACATTAATACCTAGGTCATCAAGTTAATTTTTAGGAGAGTCCAGTCTATATTCTAAAATTTAAAATATTAGATATATTTTGTAAATGTTATGCAAATGGTGGAAGGATGTATAACGAATGTGGAAAATCTATATATAAATCTTCAAAAGTAAGGTCTGTTATCGAATTGGACGGATATCATCTGAATGTATGTTTGTTGAAGGTAGGGGTGTAATATCATGGTATACAATCCCCAAAATTGGAGAATATGATTAGTTATGGTTAATGGCATTCTCTTATTTGCTCTAAATAAAAGTATTATAAAAAAAGAAGATTGACATGAGTGGATGCCTAGATGAAATTTCATATGAATAGAAATTAAAGATAGTTGTAGCACGGAGTCAGAATGAGAAACAGTATGTGTTCAAAATTTTTTACCTAGATACAACTTAATCCCTTAAGATTAAGCTGCCATCTGGAAGACTGAAGTGTTGGTGAAATGGAAATATCTCTATACTTGACCTTGTGTTTTAGTTTTGACCTTGCTTGCTGTTGTACTTCTACGACGAAATCTGGTCTTAAAAGAGTTATGGCAGATGAACTAGTATATATCTATTTATTAACTTCCAACCTTTTATGTTCCGTATAAATGGTATATTTGGATTTTGGACTCATAACTACCACCCTCATTCCTGTAAGAAATGGGGAGATGAAAAGGGGGATAAAGTTTCTGAACATGGTATCATGGTTTTGTAATATTTGTTTTGAATTCTAATCTATATTTTGGGAATTTCATTGCTTGAATTACTGGATGTGGTAGTGGTACCACATTGATGTTTTCAAAGTCTGTTAAAAGTTATGGTTTAAATGGGATGCATTGTAATTATAGTTCTGTAAATGTATGACAATCTGTGGTAGTACAGAAATATCTGGCTCATTATGCATGATGTCATCATATGGTGGTTATCTTTTACACCTCAGTTACTTTGCTTTCTCATCTAATTGTTGTCTTGTGCAGCAGCGAGTTCCAGAATCTCAGGGTAGACAGTCAAAGCCATTGCAACCTAAAGACGAAGATGAAGAACTGGATGAGCAAGAGGACGATGAGCATGGAGAGACCTTGTGCGGGGCATGTGGTGAGCATTATGGCACTGATGAATTCTGGATTTGCTGTGACATCTGTGAGAAATGGTTCCATGGTAAATGTGTGAAGATCACCCCTGCTAGGGCAGAGCATATCAAGCAATACAAGTGCCCGTCATGCAGTAACAAGAGAGCTCGCCCCTGACTGACATGAGCCAAGTTCGATCATTGACAATCATTGTTGAACTCTCTGCTGATCTTGTTATTCTGCTTTTCTTCCTAGATGTTGCTGTTAATGGATAGTTTCTGTTTGACAAATGTAGGTTTCTTTTCTAGTCAGTAGGATTCTGCTGTGTTGGTTTTGTAGTGTCAGCTGCAATTCAGTTGATGCCTTCTTGGATTTGATCAATTTGTAGTTTATGCATTGTTGACTTGGGAAAGTGAAGTCTTTTCCTTAAGGTCACTCTAAAACTAGGTTAATGAAACACAAATTTATTTGAAATGGATGTCTAGTTATGTAATTGTTGCTAGTTTGCTACCCTCCCCCAACACCAAAGGTGAAGTTTTTGGACATAAAATTGTTTTCCTAGTCAGCCATTTTGCATGCATCGAAAAGCTGGAGGGATACATTTTCACTACAGAATTTCTACAACATTGTTAGGTCGTCTTGTAGGTACTTCACGGAGAAATTTATGAAGAGTTGAGAATGAATTTTACGGAGAAAACATGGGGTTTGTTTCAGAGAACAATTCAAAGTGTCTGCTTTTAGAAAGATGACGTGTAGGCTGAGGGACAAATTTAGAAAAGTTTAAAAAACCAAGTTTCGAGCGCGAGAATATGGGGTTTTGCTGATCAACAAATTCTGAGAATAACGTAGTTAATTTGGGTGGGAATCGAAGCCAAGAAGTTAGGAAGATATGGATACTATCTAAAGGCATTTTCTGTATTTTAACCATAGGGACAAGGTTGTTTCTATACGGGGAGCATTGATGTGCCACTAAAGGTTTATGTCAACAAAAAATAAAAGGTATGTTTGGTAGTTATTTTCTACATATGGCAATTATTGTCTAATGTATGTTGTAGAGGAAGTTAGAGAGGACAAAAAGGTATGTTTTTATCAATTTTAGTGACAATGAGGAGATTCCTTATTAAGTGAAACTTTTGTTTATGATTGTGTACTCTAATTTGATTAAATACTAAGATCAAGTTTGGGAGGTGATTTTTAGCTATGGGTTTCAAAAATTTTAAAGATTTGTTTTTTCTAACTTCTAATTTTAAAATAAATTTATTTTATTAAAATTAGTTTAATGATGTTTTTGTGTAATGGTAATAATGATGGTGGCATTGATAATAATAATAATTTTGATGACAATGGTGGTAATGGTATTAGTAACAATAATAATATTGTCAATGATGATGTTAGAAGCGAGAATTATAATAGAGATAATGGTGATAATGATAATGGTGTTGACAATAGTGATAGTGATAATAACATTGATGATGATGATGATAACAATGCTAATGATGATAGTAATGATAATGATGGTGTTGGTGGTGACATTATCGATGGTGGTGATGATAATAAAAAGTATCAGTGGTGGTAATAAAAAATTTATTAAATATAGAAAGAGTTTACCTTTTTAAAGTTAAAAATTAAATTTTTAAATACTTTTCTTACCTATAAAAATGAATATAAAAGTGTTTTAAAATTGAGTTAAAAACTGTTTCAATTCTATTTTTACCAAACACACTTTGTTTTGAATATTACATTTAAAAAACAAATACCAAAACTCAACCACTCAAAATAAATCCTAATATAATTAAGTATGACATGCTTAAATCTTGAGTCTTAATTAATTAAGCTTGTTTGAAATAAATTCAAAACAATTATATTACTGAAGAACAAAATATTCAACGTCGAAAACATTTATAAACCAAAAATTGACTTGATTCTATTAAATGTTTGCCTACATTAAACATCTCATTGGTCTCTTAATTGTTTATAAGATTGCATCTACCCTACACATCCAAGAAAAGATTAATTTTTTGGTGTACAATGATAACAATGAAATTCAAACTTAGGATTTCATGTAAATTCTTTAAACTCTCTCATAGTCAAGTTGATTCGATTCATTTTTTTTTTAATAGGCCTACACTAAAAAGGATATTTTTTGGTTAATAAAAAAGATTGATTTAAGGAAATACAAAAGTCATTATTATTTTGTAGTTTAATAAATAATTTGGCACTATTTATTCATATCAAGATAGATATCCCGATTTATCTTCATGTTTAGTCCCTAAATCAGTTATTACAAAAATTTGGAGGTAGGTGGGGCATTCATCTCAAGCTTTATTAAACCTAGTAAGAGAAAGGATATCTCCTAGAGATGCTATCATAGAAAACAATATCTGAAAACGACATTAATAGGAACCAATTGTTTTGGCATTTAAATAAATATGGGAGAAAAACATATTGTTTACAATTCAGATAAAAATGCACTAACTTGCAAATTGAGTTACCAAGTTTATCTTATAAAAGAAAAAGATTGTCTGGTTGGCAATGACATCATGCAACAAGCCTAGTGTAGCCTAGTGATAAATGTTCTCTCACCTTTGAATATGTCTGATGTATAAAGTTGGTTAAACATGTCCAAGCCCCATATTTTTATAAAAATTTAACAAACCTAAAGTCGGAGCAAATTTTTGATACTCCTTATATACCCCCTTATAGTTAACTTTCATATTTAGTAACTTTGTCTTATTTTTATTTTTTAAAATTAAATAAAGAAAAAATAACCATACAAAATCAAATATCATTGTTAAAGTGGAATAACAGCTTGATTATCCTTAATTCCACTATCCTCAAAGTTGTCATCTCTTTGTCCAGCCATATTTTAAGAGATTACACTTGCTATAGGCAAAATACATGATCCACTTTCTATCACTCCTTCTGAAGGTCTGGAACACTGATCAGTACTGCCATATTGGTTACTAAGAATATAGTTTAAGCTCATGTAATACAAGGTATTTCCAGCTAGGGAGTATTAGATTAAATCTTCACATCCATGGCATGAAATTTATCAACAGAACACAAGCTTCTATATTTACATGTGAATAAACGGGTGATCCACACGACGAGAAATTTCTCTTGTTCGAATTTTTGCCAGCTCAAAGTACTACAATACAATTTTAGAATAAAGAGAGAAAGAGATACGTAGAATAAGAAGAGTAACGTGAGTGGGGAACAAAATAGAGAAAAATGGATTGGAAGACAGTATTATAAGAGAAGTATGAATAACATTATTCTATAAATACTAAGATATGCTGGCAAAAAGTCTGAAACTGTAAGCCCATAACCCAAGAAAAAGAAAATTCACAATATGCTGCTAAGTAATATGAAATAATTAACCACTTCCCATATAAAATTACACAGTTTGGTAAATGATATAAAAATTTAAATCCAAACAAGCACGTAAATACATAATCATGATACATATTTTAACTTTCTTCTTGTGCCAAAGATGAAAAAGTTGCAGTATACAAATGTAAAACCAAGCTCAAATATTTGTTAAGGTTCTGCCAAACTGAAGTATCACCAATTAACATAAACCTCAATTAGTCATTAGCATATGTAGAACTTAGTTATTTAAGCTATCTAACTACATTACTAACGCAATGTAAACTTAGCATCTTTTTCTTTTCTTTTCTGATAAAAGAAGAATTTTTGTTAGATAATAGTGAAAAAAATTGCAAGGGAAAATACAAATTGGCATTGCATGATTTCACACACGGGTAAGTCAACCTAGGAACCCATGTTATTCTAACCAGAGAATACAAGTGTCTTAATTGCAAAGTATAAGAAGTAGCCAATGCAGCTCAGACCCTACTACCTACACAAGTAATCACCTTAATTGCAAAAGCTTACCGTGATTAATCCAGAAATGTTCAAAACGAAAAGAAGTTATAAAAAATGGCCATCACTTGTTTTACATTTCACAAACATAAAATCCCAGAAACAAGAATTGAAACTTTCCACTTGATTGGTGAGGAAAAAGTGAATTTAGGACTCGCCTGTCTTTTTGCTCATCTGGGTCTTGAGTTTCTGAAGAAAAATGCAGCGTCTTCTATGCAATTTGGTTATGGCAAACCGTAGATAGAAAAAGGGGTGCTTTGGGGATTTTAAGTTGTTAGGTTGGCATGATCCAACGGTTAGTATCATGGAATTGAAGTGTTTTGACGGCTGTGATTAAAAATATTGAATTTCATTTTCAGGGACTACTAATTATTAATGAAATAGAATCATTTTTCGTTGGTAAGAAATGCGTTATCCTTTCTAGCGGGAAGAAACGGTTGGAGTGTGACACTGCCAGCAATGGTGTTGGCGTATGCTGCTACTCTTTCTTCCACTTTATCGTTTCAAAAGTCTGTTCCTTTTACTTCTCAACGTTTAGGAACAGCATTTGGTTCCTCTTTCCTATTCAGCAGAGAGGATGGTTCTGTTGTTTCACCTCTTGTGTGTCATGCTAAGAAGAAACTCAGTTTTATGGAACAAATTCTTGATTACATTGAAGGTGGCTTCTTTCTACACCTACCTCATCTTTATTTTCTTGTATTTATAGTTTCCAATGAAGGTTTTAAATTGCAGTTGCAGTTGTGATTTTGTTGCAATCTTTGCTATTGAGGAAAAATTGCAATAAATGCGAGTGATGTGGCCGTAATTACGGTTGTGAAGCGGTCAAGAAACGCTAAAATTCTTGATGTTGTTGCTGAAATCACGGTCACAGACTTTTTTTAAAACCTTGTTTCCACCTTTTCATTTCTATTCTTTTGCTTATTGCCTTTGATTCTCTGTTGATTATCAGGGGGCCCCAAATTGAGGAAGTGGTATGGTGCACCTGATATCCTTGAAAAAGATGGCGCTGCCATAGAGGACGATGAGGATGATTATCCTGGTCAGTAAATATGGCATAGTGATCCATAAATGGCAATGCATATATTTGTACGGGAATCTTATTATCATTTGTTTCTAGTATTGGTGAGATTTTGTTTTGACACAAATGTTTCAAAACAGAAGATGAAGTCAGGGATGCAGTGCTAGTAACAGATGGAGATAGCGAGATGGGTCAGGTCTGCTTGCCTTTTTTGTTAACTTTATTACGAGCCTAAAGCCTTGATTGATGATTTGATGCATCGTAATCTTTGAAATTCTCATTTCATATTTTTGTTATAGATAGATATCACAGATAAGAATTACATTAAGTGGGAAAAAAAGGAAGGCCATGCAGTGTCCAACTTCAAACTGTATGATTTATGGTATTAGGCAACCAATCACACCCCCTGAAATAACTAAGTATTTCAATATAAGCAAAATAAGTAAAATGATAAATTTATTAAATGTCAGCCTTTGAATTGTAATTGTACACATCTTGACTCATAGATGATCCAAATCCTTTCGGCAATACATCGTCTTCTATCTTTATTGTCAACAAGTCACCTCAAATTCTAGAATGTGTTGTATTCATAACCATGATTGATTTAAATTATCAAGTGAATTCTGACACTTTAGTCTTATTTTTTGCTTATGTAGATGGTGATATTGTCATTGATCGTGAAAAAAGCTCGAGTAAAGACACTGGTGAAGGATAAAAGGGTTGCACTTGAAGCCTTTGGAAGTTATGTTGAGGTGGGTGAAGTTAACTTTTAAAACCACTAGCGGATGGTAACTGTTTATTGTTTGTTTGCGGTTCTGTCTATTTTTTGGTTTCTTATTATTGATCACATGATGCTTGTTGCAAAGTCAATGGCAGGAGATACAAGTGACAAACGATTCATCAAGAAAGCTCTGAGAGGAGTTCGCACAATCATATGCCCAAATGTATGCACACCTTGCAATGCCTCCTTCGACAATCTTGCTTTGGTTCACATAGGTTAAAATGTCTAGCAGACCAATTGAAGTTTAGAAGAAATGGAAAAAACAAATCAAACCCCTCACAAACCAGATTATAGCTTTTTCAATGAAGTTCAGTTTTCTGTTAAGGCTATAATCTCTACGTGGAAAGAAGAGAAGCTTATCGTGTACCTTTTAAATATGAATCACTGCCATAACCATAAGTCATTGCTATTCAAAGGTTGATTTCATTGTAGAATCCCAGTTCACTCAGCAAAATTAAAATTAGCAACTCAAGATTTTTTTTAGCTTATGAGAAGAAGATATGAAGAATGAATTTCTCAGATATGATTTTTATGGAATGACCGAAGAATAATTTACCACATTCCTGATCAGCTTAACACATCTGCTGTTGTTTATTTGGAAAGTTGGGGAAAATCTTTTTGATATAAATCATAGTTCAAATAAAACCTTTTTTTTAACTCAAACAATTTCCCTGTCCTTGATTTCTTTTTTCCCTTCCATTTTGGGCAATAATGATGAGAATTGGCCTTCAAACAATTTTTTAAGAAATGTTTGAATAATTTCATTCTTTTCCAGGAGGGTTTTCTTTCTAACGTTGGGAGCCTTCAAGGGGTACAACATGTAATCGTCTTATCTCAGGTACTTCTACCCCCACCCCAATTACATTCTTTTTCACCACAAACACAATCTTCCTTTTGTTTTAACAAAGTTGCAGTTGTCAGTTTATGGTGGTAAAAGTGGCTCTCAATCCATGATGAAAAGCAATGCAAAGAAATTAGCAGAGCAAGATGAATCAGAATTGAAGACCTCAGGAATTCCTTACACCATAATTAGGACCGGTGTATTACAAGATACACCTGGTGGGAAGCAAGGTTTTACCTTTAATGAGGTACAGACTAGCGGCCTTAATTTCTTCTTTTTGATGACAAAACAAGTTAAGACAAAAGGGATGCTCTTAATAATCAATCCTCTTGTGCATTGTTAAGTGCACATACTATTGCTAACTGAAATATTGGAAACATTTGCAAATGAATACTTCTTTGATCATAATTTATCACTTCAACCTGAAATCTCCTAAACAAAAGCAAGTGCTGGCTATTTATAATATCATAGCCAGGACTACTAATTTCATTTGATGTTCATTACAACAGGGTTGTGCAGCTAGTGGAAGTATTAGCAAAGAAGATGCTGCCTTTGTTTGTGTAGCAGCTTTGGATTGTGTCCCACAAACTGGATTCATATTTGAGGTGGTCAATGGCGATAACAAAGTTTCAGATTGGAAAGAATGTTTGGCCACATTGATGGATAAAGCAAGTGAAAAACTTTAATGATTATTGACAGGGATGTGTATCCCTATTGAATTCTTTATGTTCAGAATGCTCTCTAATGCGTTTGTATTTCATGAGAGGAAGGAGAGCCTTGTGCTTTTCCTTACATTAAAGTTATCAAAATTGTTGCTTTCAAGCTGTAACCTCATATTTTGATAACCATTGTTGATTAAAAGGCAAGAAATTCATGTTTTCTCTAATAGTAAGTGCTTTCATCCTATTGGACCCCTTAGCTAGTAGATTTAAGATAAGTAAGCACATGCATGGTATAAGGGTTTGTATTAATTTTTACACACTTTTCTTGCTAGGTTGTCATAGGTTGTGTTCAATCCTTATAAGTTGCACCTATAGAAATGATTAATAAAGTTGTGTTAATAATTTGTGTCAAACGAGTGAAATAAGAACACGGATAAGAAATCCATCTAGAGATGCAAGACAAAATAAATATAAAATGGGGGTGGGAGACCAAAAATTTATGGAAACTACTGCGTGCATGTTTGAGTTGACATCTAAATGTGGCGCACATTCCAATGCACTTCTAATGCATAAGGATGTGTTTGAATACCACTTTTCACATTCTAACGCACTCAAATGAAAAGCTTTTCTCTTGATGGATTAAAATCAATGGATGTTTGATGTGTTGGAACGTAAATCCAAACACGCTATAAGGCCTGAATGTCTTTTGCAAACGTAATTTTGAGGCCACATTTTAGTCGAACATAGCCTATCTCCGAAGAGAAAGCTTGAGTTTTTTGCCTTCGTTAAAAATGATGTTGGCATTGTCTTTTGATTACTATTTTGACTTCAATTTGCACCACATCTATCACCAAATCTATACAACTTTTTCCATTTTCAATATCTTCAATTACCTATGACAGTACCAATCCTTATCGGTATATATAACTATAGGTTTAAATAACTTTAAAATTAAGCTTTTAGTTTTATAAGTTTATGTTTTTATCTTTGTAGTATGAATTTAATAGATATATATTGACTTATGTTTTGAAAATGTAAATTTTTTATATTTTTAATTAATTAAAATTATCTTTAATATATTTTAAAAATATTTATTATAAAATTTAACAACTTTATCATGCATGACAATTTGTAATGATAAAAATTATACTTTAAATTAGTTTTGCTCTCTAATTTTATTCTATTTAGATTTTGACTCCTCTGGGATACTAGAAAAATTATTGTGCCTCATAGAATAGGTATTTTGGCATATTACTTGTAGTAAAGATTTTTTTTTTAAATATTTATAAAGACAAAATCTTAACTTTTATAATACTGAGATTCAAATCAAAATTGAAGTAAGTTACATGGATAATAATATATTTAAACATGTAATTATATTAATAAAATATATAACCACCTATATATTTTTTATAAATATTAAATTGAATAGTACAATTTTTGTAAAATAGTTTTCTTGGGATACCCTTGTCCCCTAGATTTCCCCCTGTAATAACAACGATTTATAATTCTTTTTAAATATTTTTCTTTTAAAGTCTTAAAAGCTAATAATAGAAATTTAAAAATAGTCATCAACAATATTAAGAAACACGCAAAACTAAACTATTTTAAGCAGTCATATCACAATAGACTAAAATATATCATATTGATTTCTTAAAGGAGGATATAACATTCCTATAGAAGAGGAAGGAGAATTATAATATGAACAATGCTTAAAGGAGGATAATATAATTTATATGATAAGTTTGAATATCATAACATTTTCTTACTAAAAAACGCAAAACAAGTTACTTTTATTTATACATTATTGGTATGAGTTTTATTTAGTTTGTTCAGGGGTTACCTACCCACCTTCTTATCACTATATTTCCTTTTCACAAGTCCACATGATAACTAATTTATAAAGACAAGCTTTTTAAAATGATACTAAAATATTTTTTTTGGACAAGTGGCACGTACATGTGACGGTTGTTTCAACAAGTTATCTTGTAAGATACATGGATTCTCCACCGAAAGAATCTACCACTTTATTATATTCCAAAACTTATGAACAACCTAAATAGAAATCAAAGACTCAGTTCGACCATTATCTCATATTAAATGTTAAATTAATTAATAAATGGAAGATATTTATATTTTTTTAACACTGCATGTGGGTAGAAAAGTGTGCTGATTTATAGGCTGTCTTTTTTTAATGAAAACTTGTGGGGCTAAACCTCACTAAAATTGTAACTGAAATCTGCTCAAGATTCTTTAGAATACAAAGATGCAATGGGGCTACTACGTAATATTTATTAAGCAGTGGGTTACAAAGGAAATTTAATTTTGGAAATGAGCCAAGTCTCAGGCCCACCACTCAACAGGTTGGTAATGGTAGTAGCCCCACCATTCTATTAAAGTTATCCCAGCAAACCAAACCTTGATTGATTCAAATAAAATAACGATTTAAATATTAATTTAGTTTTTAAAAATTATATTTTTTTATTTTAATTTATTAAAAATTATTATTATTATTTTAATTTTTATTATCAAATAATAATATTAAATAATACTATAACAATAATTTTAAT
>JAMLFT010007866.1:0-14329 GCA_026544285.1 Pachyrhizus erosus | reverse complement strand
ATTATATTTTTCATTTCTATTATTTTTAAAATATTAAAATTGAATTTTTAACTATATTAAAATTTTTTGTTATATTATGATATAATCAATTTACAATAACGGAATGAAATTAACATGTTTTACAAAGTTAAAAAAATTGACTAAATCATAGTTTAACAATATCTTTTATCAAAATTATTATAAAAAAAAATTATAAAAATAAAAATACAAATTTTTTTATAAACTAAAAGAGGAAATTGTCATAAGCAAAATCATATTTTATCATTAAAAAATTGATATAAACTAGTGTGAACCAGATGGAAGCAAATGGAAGTAGATGGAGGAAGAAGAAGCAAATAGTGGGTCACAAGGTAACATGTAATAGGAAAATGAAAGGGGTAAATATGTAAATATCCAAGCACAGTGGTTATTTGATTGCATTTTCTTGCATGTTAGAATAAAAATGTTGTACTGTGAGACCCACTTGATTTTGAAAATGTCTTTGCTAATTAACTGCTGCCAAACCGGAGAACAACACGTTTGTCTCTGCCTTTCTTCGCTCGCCCATTCCTTTCCTCGCTATTTTGGTCCTAACAAAATAAGCGTAAATGATGATACGAGGGGCAGATTTAAGAATATAAATACGAAAACCTAAAATAAACTTAAACATATGTTATAATAGTTCAATTATAAAATCAAATTCACAGGTTTGTACTGTTAACATGATTTAGATATTAAATTTCGTTTTTTTATTTTTTTTAAGATTATTATTTTTATTTTTACATATTTTCACAATACGCGTTCCCCACTCTACCCGTTCTATCTATCTAAGAAATACGCTAAATTTCTCATAATAAAATAACGATTTAGAAGTATGATAGGTATGTTTAAAACATGTCTCAAAATATTATAAAATTATTTCTTTTATAACCAAGAAAATGAATAATAGATCAGAAGTGCTGCTTTTCTGTACTTAGTAATCTGATTCAAGTTTTAAATAATAATAAAAAAAAATCCACTAAGTGAAGTCTAAAATTAGGAAAGCCACACACGACTTTCTAATGATCAATGATGAGTTATATATTTTAGCTTTCAAACGTTAATATTAACTTGGATTTAATTTGTTATAAAATTCTGACAATAAAAGTAAACGTCTTAAACTTAGGCCAGATCGTGTCTCCAGATTATGGACTTATTTTTCTAAAATGAATGATGCTGGGAAGAGAAAACGAAGAAGAAAAGATGTTCGTAGTAGTATTTTATGTTGAATAGGGAAAAATGTAGCAATAGTTCATGCGATGATTGAGCTGAAGTTGGGAACGAACTGAAGCAACATATGAAGGGTCAACCCAGCAGCTTTAGATGATATGATATCTTTGATAATTGACGCCTTGAATTTTGGGTACTTCAACTCACTTCTCTCAAAAGGGTCAAAGTCTTCGAACTTCTGAATGCAAATAACATAAATAATACGTGCTTTTTTTTTATTCAATTTTTTAATACTTCTTTAATTTTTATTTTAATTATAATGTAAGATAAAAATAAATTCTTTTAAAATTATTATTATTTTAATTTTTAATGTAATATTAATTATTTTTTATTTATATTTTTAAATATTATTATTATCTAATATTATATTTAACAAAATCAATTAAGATTAAAATTAATTAAATAAAATTGTTATTCTCTTTTATCTATTAAATAAATTTCTTGATTTATACAAAAAAATTTAAAACAATAATTAAAATAAAACTAAGAGAATAAATATTTTCTAAATAAAAATATAGGAGTAGTATATTTTATTATTTATGTTTATTTTGAGTTTTATATTTTTAATTTAATCTCTCAACTTTTAATTATTTTTTAATTGTACCATTTATTTTTATTTAATCAAATGTGTCACCAACTTAGCGAAAGTATATTTTGTAACATTGAGATAGCATTACATTGTTAATTAAGATTTTGTAAGATAAAAATAGAAATAAAAATCTTATGCACATAGGTCTCACATCTCTACTAGTCACTTTAAAAGCTTTAGACACAAGTTGATATATAAACAAAAAAACACAAACTATTTGTAGATAATACGAGACTTTTTATCTTTTGCAATATCACCAAAAAACAACAATTTTATTTGGTAATTATTATTAAGATGATTTTATTTTAAATAAATAAAGAACTAAAATAAATTTTAATAAATTAAATTGATAATTTTATATATAGAAAAAACTTATAAATCTTTTGTTCTTCTATAGTAAGTCAATCATCATATCTTCAAGTCATGTCATGGACTAATCTCTTTACAACATTGACTTACAATATATTGAGTATGATAAAAATGATTGAACTCAAAACCTTTTCTTTGAGTAATAAAATGAATGGACTGAAACTTTTTTTAATATGAATCTTCTTTGATTTGAAGTTTAAAGTTTTATTTTTTATTGGATAGAATAATATATATGAGTGTTAATCATTTCTTCATATTGAAAGTAGAAGAAATGAGTGTATTTTGCTGTTTCTTTTGGAATAAAATGTTAGGATTTTCAACAAAGCTAAGACAAAAAAGAAGGAAAGGAAGAAGAAATAAAAGGATATGCACAAAAGAAAATACTATTAAATATTGTTTCAAATAAACTAAGTTACTCCAACAAATTCTAGTAGATACCATAACACATTAACAGTAGTTTGTGATAAAAGGTTGTCAAGGTAGAAGAATAATAGAATGGGAAAGGTTGAGTCATAAATTTATTCTTTGTGCTAAATTATCAATTTAGTGTGGTGTGTCAAAATTTATAATTTAAATTTTAAATAAAATAAATTGAATTTAATTAATTATATTTGAGCAAAATAAAAAATAAAATGAGATACTTGATGTAAGAAAAGTCATTTAAAAAAACCCCTAAAAAACTTTTATTTAAGGATAAAAAAATAAAATTATAATATAACTAGAAAGTTTTTCATGAATTGTATAAATAATTTTAAATTTAACAAAAATTTATAAATAAAATAAATTCAAGAAGAGTGGGTGTTTTCAATATTTAATACTAAATATTTTATTTATCAACATTGCATTGGTACAAGTAGAACCAAACTTGAATATCTTATGTAAGATCTTACGTTTGAGATGAGACTTTACTAAAGATGATTAACTAAATTTTGTAATAAAAATTAATCATTAAAAAAATTGATAAATACTTTAAATACGGTAAAAATAAAAATAATAGTAAAATTTTGTATTTTATTATATTAGAAAATAGTAGGACTATAAAATTGAGAAGAAAATCTTACAATAATAAATTATTTAAATAATGATATGTCATCTTTATTCATACTATGTATCAAAATTTTAAAAAAATAAGATTATACATTTAAAAATTTATTTATTTTAAAATATTTTTTCAGTTTGATATAGTGTATCATGGTTCAAAAGTTAAAATTTAAATTAAAAACAAAATATTATAAACAAAAAAAAATGAGAAAGGGTCAAATGATATCAATGACCATTTAACAATATTATATAGCATGTAAATTTGATCGATTTAGTCGTTAAATTATAATTATATATTATCTTAATTATTTGTATCAAAATATATGAAAATTGAACATCAATAAGAAGGTGATCAAATTATTCATATTTTAGTATATTTTAAAATATATATATATTATATTGATTTTAATATATATAAATAAAATATTAAATGATCTTTAATTAATATAAAATTTAATACATATTATCTATAAGAAATGAACTTTTAATCCAATCATAAGTTTAAAAAAAATTATATAATTAAAAATTATTACATAATATAATAGATATTGTAAGTTTTATTAGTGTCATTTAATCTCTTTAAAAAAACAGATATCCAATATATAAGTCATTCAATTTTATGAGAATAAAAATAATTTCTAAAATTACTAATATTAAAAAAACTTACTATATAAGGACAAGTAGCAGATAAATTTAATATTTCATAAATTTTCATGTTCATCATATAATATTATAATTTTTTATTTTTTATTGGACATTGCAATATTTCTTTTTATTTCCAATATAATAAAATTAAAATAATTATGTTAATAATTTTTTTATGTATTTTTGTATAAAATATTTTTAAGTTGTCATCAAATATTATGTTAACATTCCTTTTTCAGTGTCACAATTATCATTTATGTTTATCACTTGTAACTAAATATTAAAGAACAAATATTAAAAAAAAAGTGAAATAAAAAAATGGATAACTCATGTTACTGATATTAAAAAAAATTATGAAAAAAAAATATTACCTCATTCCAGTAAATAATATAATAAAAAAATTAATATACAAAATATAAAAAAAATAATAAAAAACGTGTCCTTTATCTCCAAAAATAGATTCTTCTGTTTTAAATTTAAAAGAGGTATTAATTAAAAGAAAAATATAAAGATAAATTTCCTCACTTTAATAAATAGTATAATAAAAAAAGTAATATACAAATCTAAAAGATAAAATGGAGAACGTGCTGCTTATCTCCAAAAAAAGATTATTCAGTTTTAAATTTGAAAATGGTAGTAATTTATCAACTACATTCACATGTTATTAAAGCATTTAAAATAATTTTAAATTTGAGATCGATTTTTGAATTAAAAAAATTATTGATATTGCAAAAATTTAAAAACATTAAATATTAATGATTTCCCGTCAAAATATTTAATATTAAAAATTGATTTCTAACAAATATCCTATATACTCCATATTGAATTTCGATTTTCTGAAATGAATGTCATGTAATCAAATTTAAAATATCAGTAAATTGATGATACTAATTAAAAAATTAATAATAATTAATAAAAATTATTAATATACAATTACACTTGACTGTCAATTAAATTAAATAGTAATGATTTTTAAAATTTTAAGATATTTAATCAAAATTACATTATTAACCTTTAATCTTTTTGAGGAAAAAATTTACTGTCTTGTATATTACTTTAAATAATAAAGAATAAAAAATTATTTAAATTTTAAATTTAATTAACTAATTAATATACACGAGAAAAAAAATAAAAATTGAAATCAATCATTTATTATTTATATAATTATTAATTAAAATAAATTATAATTAAAATTTTATCTATCATTTTTCTTTCAATTTTATTTTAATTTTTTGATTTTTTTAATATATTTAAAATTACAAAATTGACCTTTAAAATTTTGGAGGGAATTTTATTTATTTATGTATATTATTTAAGTAATAAAGGATATATTATAATTTATTTAAAATAATAAAATAAGTAACTTGCATGTTATTTAAACAACTAGAAGACTAACTTTTATATAATTAAATTAAAAAAAAATCAAGAGTGAATAACATTTTCAGTGTCCCAAATGGGGATGACCCTTGTGCAAGTTTAGATAAAATACATAATACCTATTTTTATATTTTTGTTTGTAAAAAGTGTCTTTACCCAAATTTATACTTCAGGTTTAAAAATATATTTTCTTAAATTTATACTTTAGGTAGGTAAAAAATTTCGTATCTATTTTAATTAGGATATCTAATATCCATACTCAGACTCATTATCACATTTTCATTAAACAAAATTCTTATTTCATAATCTATTATTATTTGTATTCTTTATAAGTATCTTCTTTAAAAAAAAAATTGTTAAAAAAATTGTCGAACCTTAATTTGTCACCGTAATTATGTTAGATTTAATTTCCTTTGATTTCCTATCCTGATTATAAAAATGAAGCTCTTATACAATGGACTAACAATAGTTCTCAACCAATAACCTTAAAGTACAAATTCATAACAATAGTGTGGTACTATCACAAAAATGTCAACAATGTTGACAATAAAGAGTAACGACTTTTCATTTTCATTAAGATAAGATTTGTGAGTTCGAATCATAAAAGTGTAAGATTATAAGTGTAAAGCATATTTTTTAAATAAATTTTATATTAAATAACATGTAGTATGTTGCCAATTGAATAATAAAGAATTCATATTTACACTAATCTCTGTAAAATTTGAAAAAAGAAATTGGCATTTCAATCCAAACTTATCTAAGAGGAAGAAAATGTCTCACATGGTAGATATTTTTTGTACCCATCGTGACTAATTTTTATATATAATAATTATTGAATCTATCAAAAGTAACCGTTTATTCTAAAAGCGTTAATGAACGGGCATTGTGCCCATACTTGGTACATGTTTGTTGCAAATCATTGTTACAACAGAAGAAGGGATTGGTCCATTACAATGAAATGTAATTATGTTATGTTGTTGTTTTGTTGACTTCTTTGAAGGGTCTTATGTCGGTACTTAACACTGTCTTATATTGACTTAATGTTTAGTTCTGTCTTTTTCTCGTGGGAAGAAAACGATAGTTACTTCTAGAATATTAGGACCCATTAACTTATTAGAATTCTAAAATGATACATACAAAATCAACCTTATAATTATAAGCCACTCAGCTTAGCCAAATAGTTCTCAAAATGAAAGACCACAAAGATTTACAACCACCAAAATTTGTATCCCCCTTCTCTCTCTCTCTCTCTCTTCCCCCCCTTATATTTTAGTTATAAGACCAGAAGAAGGAACCGTGAGGAGAATACAAACTAACATTAATTTTATTTTATTTTTTTGCTCAATTTTTTTCTATTTCTCTTATTTTATATTTTATTCTAATATATATATATATATAAAATACAGAACAGAATACATCACAATATTAGTCTTTCTACTAATAATCTTTTAACTATATAAAAGGGAGTGTTTTTAGTTTACACATTTGTGTGCTCTATTTTACTTTTATCACTACCTTCTACAAACAACTATTTCTCTCTCATTATCTTTTTTTATTTATTTTTTCTACTTCTTTATAAATTATATAGTATTCTCTGGATCATTCATACCTTTCAATTACACTATGCAAACCACTCCCTATTATTTAATCTTCATTATCTATTTATTATTTATTTTATTGTTTAAAAATATAGGTAGGTACATGGTGCCTCTTTTCTTCTAGTATTAATAAAAATAATTATAACGTGTAAGAGAAGTCCACAACTAAAATTGTGGCCCACTACTATACTTGTGCCCAACAAACGGACTCCACATGTACCTGGGCTGGGACTGGGACCATTGTGCTGGCCCATTGTTGTATTTTTTTTTTGAAGTATATCAATTTGCTACAATTTAATTCTTTTTGCAGTTTTATTTTAGATAGAAAATAATGGTTACACGATTTTTTAAGTGATAATTTACGAATAATTTAAGTAATTAATGTGTATGCACATATAATTTAGATAACTTACCACTAATAAAAAAAATAGAATTTAATAATAAGAAGAAAAACTATTTTTGTATTATTCGACAAAAGAGGAATTTGGCATAGGCCCGGGTACATAATTCAAACCACGTGAATATTAAGAATGAATCTCTCTGCTTGATTAGTGTGTTTTATGACGTAAGCAATGATTCAACTTCACATCTCAATATATTAACAAAAATATCTGCTGCCTGACCCGCGTTTTAGGTGTATACTGAAGTCTTAACTAAGATTTTTTACTTCCCTTGTTTCGTTTCTAGTCAAAGAGCACTAATTTTAATCTCATCATTAATGATTAGATTCCTAAACAACCTACTATTTAATCACAATATATTTTTTTCCCTTTAATGTTAACGTTGATTCACTCTTGCCCAACCAAACTTTCTCAACAAGTTACTAACAATTTTTTTAGTGTTTCCCAATAAGCTTGTGGTATTTTTTTATTCTTCAGAATAATGATTGATGGTATGTGCCCCCAGCATAATATATTATTTATTACATATATATATTTACATGAAAGGCGATAGAATTACAGTGTTGTGGATAATTTTATTCTATTCTTAACATCCAAAAAAAAAATTAGACTGATTTTTAGATTAGTATAGAAATGCATTCTGATTTCTGGTCACGTACACAATTGATAGGACTGTGATAGAGGTGTTCCTTGGATTTGTTTTCATTCTTTTTGAACTAAAAAGGTACTTAATTTAAATAATAAAACATTCAACAGCAGTTTGATTTGTATTACTTTTATAAAAAAAATTAATTCAATTCCATTCGATAACATACGATTTGGATTAGATTAAATGAATCTAATTTTAGGGACACATATTATCTATATTATATCCAAAAACATATTATAATCTGATTTTTTTTTATTAATAGGCTAAAGAAATGTCAATTGTTAAAATCATAAAAAAAAAAAGTCAAAGTAAAAGAGTTCTACCGGATGTAGTGGGATGTCAATGATGATTGAGATTATAATAATAAAAGTCACGATGATGATTATCATTACAATAATAATAATAGTAGTAGTAAAAATAAAAATAATAATAGTGACAAGATAATGATAATGACAGTAAAATATGTCAATTTGACTAATTTTAATTCACTTGTCAAAAATAATTAAGACAAGTTAACTTGTCTTATAATTATGAGTTAAAAATTCTCTCGTATTTTACTAAAAGATGAGATTGACAAGTTGGTGAATTATGAAAAAAAAAAGAAAATTCAATTTCTTTATTTCATAAAACTAACTTAAATTGACAAAATTAATTTAAGGACCTAAAGTATATTAATAATTTAATTTGATTATAAAATTTTCTATTAATATTAGAAGAATTAAATTTATAAAATAAATTAACAATAATAACAAATGCATATTTTGATTTTTAAAGAATATTAATAACTTAAAAAAATACACAGTGAAAATTCTAAACTCAATCACCTAGTACTATTTACATATTTGTTTTATAAATAATAGCATACTAATAATCAAACTTGTTTCACTTCATCATTAACTTGTTAGATTAGTGAGTTAGACAAGATCAATTATAACACGTTGAATCATTTAGTCTAGCTCACCATTAGATGAGTTGATATTCTAAGTTTAACCTGTTTTTGTCATTCCTAGATAATGACAATAACAATGGTGATGAAAAATAGAAAATAAAAAAATTATTATTAAATAAAAAATAAAAATAAGTATTTTTATCTTTTGAGTGTATTTTTTAAATAAAAAACTGTTCATATATTTTATTAAATAATAATAATAAATTATGCTCTTATATCATTTACCTTAATTTTATTTATATTGTTTAATAATAACTTTTTAAATCAAACATAAAATAACTACAATTGTGTTGTTCCATAGCATTTTTTTTTTCGTAAATCAAACACACCCAGAGTGTTTGAATGCACAAGATTTTGTGTATGAAAGTAGGGATGGAGAAATAGCTGGATGAAAGGGCCAACTTTAAAAGCTTACATTCATCTAATAAATGCATGTGCAACAAAACTTATACAAAATATTTTCTTAATTATATATTTTAAAACCTCAACTAAATTAATAATTTATCAAAACATCTCTCTTGTATGTTAAAAAAATCTATAATTAAATTTACATTAAACTTTTCAGCAGTTCTCTTTTTAAAATATTTTTTTTTTAAAATTAATATAAAATGTTATTTCAAATTGTATATGTCATTTTTTTATATTTAAGTCAAGGATACTTTTTCTTCTCAACATCTCAACATCTTTGTAATAAAATAACGTAAAATAAAAAATACATACTTATACAAAAGAAAAACTAATTTTTTTAGAAGAACAAAGTTTACAATAGTCTATAATTAATTTTATATATCACCATAAATTTATAATAATTTTTAAAAGATATCATATGAATTATATATTGTTCATAAGTTTGCCATATTAGAAGAAGGTCAATAAATAATTTAAATTACCAAATTAATTATAAAAATCAATATAAATGAAAAAAACAATTATTTATAAATTTTAAAATAGCTATAAAGAATTATAAAAGAAAATAAAAATAGATGATATTCACATATTTTATCTAAAAAAAATAAAAGAATGCAATTATCTACATGATGAAAAAATAAAAAGAGAAAAAGACTATTTGTCTAAACAGAAAAATGATATATCATTATTTTCATAATAAAAACTATAAAAGAAAATAAAATATTTTATGAAAGATAAGAAAGATATAAAGCTTAATAGATATTGTTGATGTGACATGTTAATTTTTAAAATAATTAAAACATTTGGTCTTTACGGATTTAAAATTTAGTAATTTTATTTTCTTATTAATTTGTTGTTGATTTTTTAATTGAAATTATTGATGTAACATGTTAATAATGATGTGACACTAACATGTAACATAACAAATAATGTGATAATTTGACATACATATTAACATGTCACATTAGCATATTATTAATGTTATATCAACATAATGTTAATGTCACATCATGCACTATTAATGTTACATCAACATCTATCACATTATTACAAAATGTGTTGCAATAACTTTTGCTAAAAAAATTGACAATAGATTAATAGTGGATTAAAATTGCTAAATTTTGGATAAATTATATTTTCAATCCTTAAATTTTTACAAACTTTTGTTTTAAGTTTCTTAATTTTTATTTGATTGATCTTAGTATTTAATTAATTTTTTTATTTGATTTTAAGTTCTTACCACCAAATATTTTTGTTAAATGATGATGGGATGGTTCAACCTTATAAAATGTTTGGCAAACATACTTATTGCAAGTTAATCCAAAACCAACAAGAAACAGATCCTACAAGAACCTTCCATTGGCAAATAAAAAAAAGGAAATATGATTAATGGTTCCAATTTCCTCGTGGTTAAAGCAGTTGATGCTCCATCGCCAACTTGGCAAGGTCATTGATGCCAACAAGTCCTTTGTGGAGCCTATCGATTTGAATGATGGTGGCAATAATGTCATGAATTGGCACTTTGGACAACAGAAAGCAAAATTTTTGGCACATACATTACACAACAGTTGTTGTCAAAACATATGATGCTTCCTCTTCTGATTCTCTAAGTTTTCGTTGTGATTTGGTGGCAGTGGTGGGGTGTGGTTTGTAATGAGCAAAATGGAGTGAGCGACCTATTTGGGATAGTGATGATGGTCTTAAAGATGAGGAAGAGAGTGTGATCAAGGTTGGAATTGCGATTGTGCCAACGACTAAGAAAGAAGGAGAAGAATACACAAATTCTTATTGTTGGGCTTGACAATGACGATGGAGAGGTCATTATTGATGAGAAGGTTGGAAAACTCGTCAATATAGGTTGTAAATATGTAAATGTTTAAGGCTTTCATAAGCTATGGACCTTTTGATGGGTGTCATTTGGATGGTACGAGAGTGAAGGGTTACTTGCGAAGAGAAAGGTGGAAGAAACCTTAGAAATGCAATTTTTAACATTTTTAACCAACAAAAAAGAAAACTCATAAATATTTTAAAATAATTAAAAATTAATTATCACATTATCATTTAATAAAGACACCTAATAATAGGATCAAAAATTGAAAAAAAAAATTGAGACTAAAAACAATAGTTAATAAAAATTTAAAAATTAAATATAATTTGTTCCAAAATCTTAAAATTGTGGAAGACCAAATGAACAATAATATTTTTGAGAAACCAAAATAGTAGTCATAAAATTATAAAGATTAAAAATAGATTTAAATCAAAATATAAAATGATACGTAAATACTATTATCTCTAAAATAAAACGCTACTAAATAAAAATAATTATCCTAATATAGATATCATATTAGAAGTTTTAAAATTAAAAAAGTTATGAGTTGCTTATTATTTTAATATAAACATAAACCGGTCCCACGTAAGTAAGAGTACAATGAAAAAATATAAAACGTTGATAAAAAAAAAATGAACAGTTATTATTTTAATATATTCATAACTTATTATATTTATTTATATGCAATTAATCTTGACTATTAATTTTATTCTCAGAATGTTTACTTTATCTTGAAAAATGAGTTGCTTATTTAAGAAAAATAAATTTCTTATCAACATGAGCATCGATTGTTGTATAGGCAAGCTAATTAAAATGGTTCAGTTATGGTCCTAATTAATATTAAGAAAACTCACGAACCACTAGAATTCGATAACGATGAATTGACGTAATTGAAGAGCGATCAAGTAGCGAGTTGTTTCATTACGTAATAAGATTATAAAAGTTCTTCTTCGGCCTTATCTAAAACTTATGGAGATTAAGAACGTGTTCCATGAGGCCATATATATGCCCACTTAACCACGCATAATAACATCGTTTTATTGCCTGTCATTATATTTTACGTTAAATATGAAGGAAGCTAGGATTCTCTTTTTACTTCATCAAAAGCACAAGATAGAAATATACAATCTGTATATTATACCTGATTTTTTTTTTTCTGTCAATTTTCATTTCCTTTTGTTTTCATTCCCTTCGTTTATCCCCCAACTAATCATTTTGTCCCAAACAAGCAATTATATATAATTTAGTTGCTTGATCAGAATTTTCATTTTAAAAAAGTTGTTAGGCACTGATGGAGATGGATTACAAAATGGAAATAGATATTTTCATGTTAAATTTGTATTTATATTTTTTCTAAAAGACATTCATAAATTTTGATAGGATCTTACTTATTTATTATTTTTGATAAGACGAATGGAGTCATGCATTCTCCTTATTTTTGCATACAAGGTTGATGCCCTTTTCTATTTTTTTTTTTTTTTCATGGTGCATAAAGTACTCCCGAGTGAGATTATGGAAATCTTGCTAATTAAGTATTTAACGGGTGACAATTAAAGTGCAGTGAAAAAAAAAAGGTGACAATTAAACTAGATGATGAGTTGGTAAGCGTTAAAAACACAGGGAGTTGCTTCTTATAAAGGGAGTGCAATTTAGAAAATAAAACACTAGTTACTCATTAGAAAATTAATATATATATAATAAAATTAAATTAAATTATATTATATGTATAAAAAAAGTTAAATTTAATTATAGTATCATCAACTGTTAATTTTCTAATAAACAGTTGATAGTACACTTTATTATTTAAAATGAATTTTTCTGAAATTACAATAGTCAAATCCAAAACATAGGCATAGGAAAGAAAAATGTTTCTTGCAGGTAGGTTATGAAAGTTCAATTAAAAATGACACTATAATTAAAAAAAATAATTAAGAGAAAAAAACACCGTTGGAAAAGTAACAGAGGAGATATAGGACAAAAGATTGTCATTTTTTTTTTGGTTGAGTAATTGCCATTCTAGGCTATAGTAGTGGACCGATATGCATTAATTACTCGATCCCCTAACCCTAAGTTTTTGGATTCATTATGACAATTATTTGTGTCTAATAGAAACCCACCACCTCTATTTTGGATAAACAAGGTTTGATTATGGGATAACCACATAATTAGAATTTGCTAAATCAAACATGAGACAATAATTTTGTCTAACCAATTGCAATATAAACCATATCTTTCTTCTTAATCATGAAGCTAAGCATAGTTGCATACGTGATTTGATTTATTAGTAGCTAGAGTATGATCATAACTAAAGAGTAAAGATAAAATGCAAAACATGTTATTCCTTATAGTGGAAAAGCCAACAAAAGCATTCACTTTCTTTGTTACGGGTAGGAAAGAACTTCCCCACATTTTGAGGCAATGAGCTATGAAAGTTGACAAGAGCCAAGAGGTGATCACGCCATTAACAGTTGTTGGCGCACCTTCAACTTGTGGTTGTGAGGGATTGCGATGAGGCCTTTGAAACGCCCTTAACTTGAAACCATGCTTATTGTTTATATTTTCTTTCACAACAAAGCTTCACGCAAGTGATGAGTGACAATGAAAGTGATGTAACGTCGATGTACTGCTAAAAATCGGATACAAAAGAGAAAGTAATAAAGTGCACCCAACCAGAGGCCATGCTCACAAATCCTTTGTAACCATTTGCTTCTTAAGATTTCAGAATTTCCTATCGCTTACGGTCTAGTTGACTATGACTACCTGTCGTTCCACGTTTTTTTATTATTATTATTATTATTATTTGCTTCATGAGTTATCCCAAAATTAAGTTTCAATGTGCCACCATTATCGTTGATATTTTTCAAACCAAATAATTCAACATGTTCAGATGTCACTTTAACGGCTCAGATTGAGACAAGATGGAACCTCTAGATTATTGCTATATATGACATCCACCTAAGCTACTAAACTTAATGTCTTATGTTTACTATTATAATTTTTATAAAACAAAAAGTCAAATATATTCACATAAATATTTAATATATAATTTTTTCATTTAATAAAAACTCTCTCTCAAAATTTATTATAGGTCTCACTCAAGTCAATATATATATATATATAATTATAGGTATTTAATATATAAATATAAATATTATAGAAAAGTGGAACGGACCCTTTGCTCATAGCAGCGGGAGAAAGAAAAATAAATGCCCACCGACAGTGATTCA
>JAMLFT010007865.1:0-14329 GCA_026544285.1 Pachyrhizus erosus | reverse complement strand
AAAAATTGATAATTGAGTAAAAAAAATTAATTTTTAAAAATAAAAAATATAATATATTTATTTTAAAATAAAAAAATAAAATTACAAATTAAATAAAATAAAAAGAACAAAATTATATTCAAACCTTAAAATTAATACAACATATATGTCTTAGTTACGTTTAAGGGTTAACAATGAATCCTAAAAGATTGAACTTCAGCGTTAGTTTGTTTGTTGAGTGATGTGTCTGTGGAAACATGAAGCAGAATCATCGGCGAAGGGAGTGTGTGCCTAATTCGATTTCAGAAAGTTCTTCTGGCATTTGGGCAAAATCATTGATGGGAAGCGAACCCCCCCAGAATTTGTTACCCTCCAAACACGACTTCCCCAGACTGGTTCTTGTGCTTGCACTCGCATCGCTAGTTGCTTGGACCTGCAACTTCCTCTCTACCTCTCTCCTTCATCCCCCTTCCAAACCCTTTTGCGACACCAACCTCCACTCTTCCGATTACTTTACTGGTCTCCCTCTCTCTCTCTCTCTCTATTTCATTTGCTTCTTTAGTTTCCTTCACTTGTTTTGTGCTGTGAGTGACATGCATTTGATGTGATGGTTTTATATGTGTTAACTCTAGTGGTGTGGTCACTAATTGTTCTATGTTTTGATTTATGATTTTCTCCCATGCAATGCTGCAACTCAACAAGCCTACTTTGGTTGTTGCAATGAACTTTGATTTGGCAAATTTCACCGTGCCACTGAACGATCAATGACAAATGTCTAGTTTCCATGTATTCTCAGGATGATTTTATTTTGTTTCATTTTTCCTATTTCTTTTATTTGTTTTTCGTCGGCGGTTTTGTGCATTTGGATTTACTTGTAATGAGGTCCATTTCAATATTACTTATCAAACTGAGTTTTTTTTCTAATAAAGAAGAAAGCATATTAGAAGGAGGGAATGGGCACTGCCAAAAGGAAAAGGAAAATTAGAATAAGATAGCCTTCTTTCAGGTCTGAATACTGTAAAGTAGTTGATACAAACAATGACAAAAAAATTCATTTGTTTTCCTTTTTCCTTCAAATTATACCATGGCTTTATGCATATGTGTTCCAATTCTTATGTATGTTGGTGTTTATTTTCAACTGTTATACATTGTTTTGTTCTATTTAATTTGGTGGGATACAGATGATTTTCTAATGCAAGCCCTGCCCCGCTTGATGTTTGTCTGCTTCATATTAGCTCTAATAATTTTTGTGAGTTCATTCCGTCTTTTTTTTATAAATCAAATATTGTAGTCTCACCATGTATGATTCTGCAAATTATTTGTTTCTTGTGTAATTTCTCCTGACTGAGAATTGTTACAGATATTTGTGAACCTTGTCCAAGTAATGGAGAATGCAATGATGGCAAGTTGGAATGTCTTAAGGGTTACCAAAGGCACGGGAACTTGTGTGTAGAAGATGGAGATATTAATGAATCAGCACGAAAATTTGTGCGTCTCTAGAATTTGGTTTGTTGTGGTTTACTGTTTCTGGGAAATAAATACTGTCTATTATATTATCCTTGTTCTTCTTTGCATTTTGTATGTATCTTTCTGATTGGCATTTGACCATAGGTGGAGAGAGTGGAACATCACCTCTGTGAACAATATGCTCAATTTTTGTGCACTGGAACTGGAACAATTTGGGTTAGTTTTCTCACATTTAACCCTTGGATTCTGCAGTTTACTTGCATTTATTGTATGCTTGGCTGTATATATTGCTGCCTGAGCTGTTCTTAGTGTTGCTGGTTTCAACTTCCCATTTGTATTCCCATCTCAGGTTTGTGAGGATGATTTATGGAATTATTTTGAGACAGTGGGAAATGCCAAAGTGGACAATGCTCTTTATAATTATACAAGACAAAGGGCAGTTGGGACAATGGTTAAATTATTGGAGGCAAGGTTAAACAAGTCTAATGGGTATATCATCTTCTCTTACTTTTTAATCAAGTCAACAGTAGCTTTTAGTTACATGTTTCCTAAGAGGCTAAAACTTCTGCTTAGGATGTCACTTATGTCTCATACAGGAAGAAGGAGTTTAAGTGTCCAGATGAGCTGGCAGAGCATTACAAGTCATTCGCCTGCTGCATTCGTCAGTGGATCTCACAGCACATTCTAGTTGTCTTGCCTGTTTGTGCCATGGTATCCCTTCCCTAAATGCATACTTTAATGCATATATTTCTGTTAATGATGAGTAAACATGTTAATTGTGTTGAGATTTAACAGCTTGTTGGATGCACAGCTTTGTTCTGGATTGTACGACAGAAACTGTGCATGTCAAGACGAGTTGAAGAGCTTTACAACAAGGTACAGTGGGATGCACAGAGTCACAGGCACGAGTGATTATTACATGTTTCATTGATGATTTTAAGTTGTTGTGGGCAATGCCTTTGGTTAAGAATGTTTGGAATGTAAGCACATAATAAAATACTTATGTCAGTTTGGGTTAACAAAATAGTATGATATCTGTTAAGAGGGAAGTTCTATGTGCAATGACCATAGGGTCCATATACTCCACTTTGTATAATTTGATTCCTGTTGCAGTTCCGTAGGTTTAGATTAGTGAAGAAATATCCATACTACCTAATTTTTGTTGGTAGAGTTTGGATTACTAGGATTCTGAACAATGCAATGGACCCATAACTCAAATGGTATAGTAAGTCTATCATGTGGTTTTTTCCAAATGAATTTATGTGGCTTTTGTCTCCTGTTAACTACAATTACATTACATACATTTACATTTATTGTGTTGGTTCTTTGACTGGAAGACTAATTCCGTGTTTATTCTGATTCCATCTCTGTTTAAAACTTCTATGTTGCTGATGTTTTAGGTTTGTGAAATACTTGAAGAGAATGCATTGACGTCAAAGAGTGCAAATGGTGAATCTGAACCCTGGTTTGTTGCTTCTAGGTTACGTGATCACCTGCTTTTGCCAAGAGAGCGGAAGAACCCTTTATTATGGAAAAAGGTAGTTTCAAAGTTATTTTGGAATCGTTGCACTTGATTATCCTGTTTTATTATAATAATAATTAATCAATGATCAAAGCAGGACAAGCTGATTTATTTTGTCTGAATTAGTTGACTACATGCTTCAGTTGGACTTCTGCAGAAGTTACCGTTGTTCATGGGCTGATTTTATAATTAAGTTTCAGCATAGGATTTTTATTTGTGCTGAGGTCCTGCTTTCTCATTCTCTATGCTTATCCACATTTTGTTTAGGGTTCTGCTAATGAATTCCCTAAGAGCACTGTTTAAGAAATATTTAGTATATCCTATTAAATGCTTTCAATTACTTAAGAAAATATTAAAAATTCCTTAGGGCATGGGTTTTGATTTGCCTTTTTGTTTAACCTTCCACTGGAAAATAGCCATTCCATTCTTGAGGATTTTAATAAGGATAAGTCATACTTTCTTATGGCATATCCTTGTAAATCAACAGAGTTGGTCATTCTTTCTTTTTCTCTCATTCCACTTATTGATTGATGAAGGTTATCTTTGACCCCAACTATTTGTTGAGGTGCTGTTGAAGAAATCACTTTGTCCTGTAATTAAAGTTAAATATTTTAATTGTTTTTAAAATTAGCTAAACGAATAATTGTTGTTTTAATAACTTTGTTTGGTATTACAGGTAGAAGAATTGGTTCAAGAAGATTCTAGAATAGATTGCTATCCAAAGTTGGTGAAGGGTGAATCTAAAGTGATATGGGAATGGCAAGGTACATGGGTGTGCTGACATGTTAAGACTAGTTAATGCAAGGCATAGGTTCTGAAATCTGAATCCAAATAAAATTACATTAAATTTGGGGAATTTAAGCTAAAATATTTTTATTATTTAATTCACTTCTAGTATAAATTTGTTAGAAAATATAATGAAAATCTATTCCATCCTGTAGTGCAAGCAATTTAATATGCTGATAAAATTCTAATGAATTGCTTCGAGGCAGTCTTTTCAGTTAACATTCTGATTACTTGTCTTAAGTATTACTAGTGATTTGTATTTTTTTTCTTACACTATACACTACAGTTGAAGGCTCTCTGAGCGCCTCAAAGATGAAGAAAAGAAGAGATGCAAGCAAAGCAAGGGTCAATGAAAGCATAGACCTGAATCATCAACAACTCCCTGCAATGAAAACAGGTCAGTGGTAATCTCACTGATATGTGCTTTATAAGCATGCTTGTTTCCTGATGTAGTAAAATCGGTTTGTTGTTCCATCAATTTGATGCAGAGCCTATGGAACCACTTTTTTGATAGACTCTTCTGAACAGTGACTGCTTTCCCTTGTAAATTATGATGGCCGAAACTCGTGTCTCAGCTGAAGCTTTGTCTTGCCTTGTTTGTACAAAGAAGGCTGGGCAATGTGTGCGGCATCGGTTTTAAGTGTGTGACCTGCATTTTTTATCAAGCATTTTTCACCAAAACAAGAGTAGATTCGTGTGAACTGCGTGATTATTATGAAATGTGCTTATAGAGTTATAGCTTACGGTGGAAAACCACGTCCTTGAAACTCCTTACATCCACGGTCTCGATTGACGGCTAACAAACTAGTTATGCAGTAGTGCTACATAAATTTAATTAAGCATTTTTGTCCTGTGAAAGACAATCGATATATTAAAGCATACCAAGAATGTTATGACATTATAGTAAAGTTAAGGCATACATGGATGTATGTGACTACAGATGTATATAAACTATTATTCTGTCCATTAATTAATATACTTATATAAAAACCATCCAGCCTACCACGGGTCACTTTCACATCTTTTTCCCCCTTCTTTTTCGTTTATTAATTCACCCTCTCTTTTATTTATTTATTTTTCTCGTTCTGTGCAGAGCACAGCCCACTGCTAGTTTTATATAAACCCAATTATTCATTTTTGGTAGAGTTAAATAACATTTTGATTTTGTAGAATAGTGATTTTTTATTTTAGTATTTTAAATATTTATTTTTATTTTAATTATTTAAAAAATAATAATTTTAATTTTTAAATAATAATGTTAAATGATAATATGATGTTCATAAATTATTATTTTGTTGGTATTTATCTTTAATTTTTATGAATAAAAAAATATTTTCTTTTATATTTAATTATTATCTTTATTATTTAATGAGACATCTTAGTTTCAATTTAATATTTTTTCTTTAATTAGATAATAATTCAAAAAATATTTTTTTTCTTGAATTTTTTTTTTATCAATGCTCATTTTAAAAAAAATATTAAACATAATGTAATATTTGTAAACACTGACCAAGCAATCTTTTATTAAATGAATTGATTTTTTATATTTTAAAATTAAAGGTACTAAATATCTAGTTATATTATCAAGCAAAATAATGTTTCATAAATTAATTAATATTTTTTAAAATTATTTTTAATTTATATTTTTTAATGTTTTATTTATATTTAAAGTTATAAAAGTATTTACTAGTGAATATCAACACTTGACTCTTTTCTTTCTTCTATTATTGTTTAAATATTTTTTATAGGACCACTACGGAAGTATTAGATAAAATATATTTTTGTAATGGAACAAGTATTTCAAAGTAAACAATATAATTATTTTCAAGCAAGACTTGTTATAGATCCAGACGACCGTGGAACTATTAGAGGAAACAAGAATTGTTTTACGTCTTTACAATGTTAATGGAACGTAAAAAATCTTAAGTTAAATAAATAATTTACACAAAATAATAAGTGTCATTGTGATTAAAATTTCATTTGATGTTTTTTTTTTTAATTTTATAGCTGGAAATATGCAAAAATAAGACATCTGTGGAGTACTAATAAATATATATTATATACATTTTACATTATAACAAATTGTTCATTAGCTCAGTTGGCAGAGCGCAAGGCTAATTTTAATTTTAAACTACTTTTCATGTTATACTTTTTGTTCTGCCTAGCTCAATTTGATTTATCTCCTTCTCAATGTCAATTCAATGCCATGCAATATGCATAAAAAGACAAGCTATTGAGTATTGAATGAATAACTACCAACAAACTTTCTACAATCTACAAATAGCCATCCTATTCTCCAGCTTACTAAGCACTGCAACATCCTCCTCTTGCCATAAAACCACCACCATATTAAATTTTTTTATTAATTAATTGATTCACGTGAACACATAAATTTTAATTAGGTGGTCCATTCTCAATTGCAGCATCAACCCTGTCACGCATTTCTTAAGCTCTCTATTACTACCAAGTTCCTTTTATTATCCATCCATCAAAGAATACCACTAAATATAAACGCAACAAGAAGCACGGCTTCGCCACCCTGTTCATATCTTTATATATGGTCGGTTCAATAGGAAAGGGTGACTTTCAATAAATTTCGCGCGTTTGATATTTCATTATTAGAAACTAAAAAGTTAAATTTCAGCATTATTTCATTACCAAGAGACAATGAAACTAGAAGTATGTTAAACTGTCATATTGCAGCTACTATTGCCAGGTCTCTTAGGATATGTAATAGCTACAATTTGTGTATGGGAACTTGTCCAATAGTACTAAAGAGAGTGCGATTTTAACTTAAATAATCTTATTGCCTAAACCCTAGCATAACTTAAGACTCATTATCCTCTTATATATTTTTTATTTTTTTCAACCAATTAATATGGAATTTGTTCTTCAACATGTTCCCCTC
Organism: Pachyrhizus erosus; assembly: GCA_026544285.1. Lineage (NCBI taxonomy): Eukaryota > Viridiplantae > Streptophyta > Magnoliopsida > Fabales > Fabaceae > Pachyrhizus > Pachyrhizus erosus. The sequence goes on along the minus strand of JAMLFT010007865.1, from coordinate 7,667 downwards.
AAGTCTAATTCGTTTGTCCCATACGTTACTTGTCTTTAATCTCATTTCGCTCCAAATTTGGTTCTTATAAGTCACTGTTCTTACTTTCTTTTATTATTTGGACTTGTGTTACTTTTCTTCAGTTGTAGAGGCCTCAGGTCTCTTCTATTTTTGCATCACTTTTTTAGGCCTTTTTAATTTTTTCTTGCTAGTGTCTTCTCTTTTTCATGTCCTTCTAGATTTAGTCTTTTTTTAATCATGAACTATGATATCTTCTTAAAATTGTATGACTTTTGTCTAAAAATGTGAAAGGATATAAGCTTTCTAATGACATGTTTGTCTAAAAAAATTTCTTAATACTTTAGATATATGATTATATATCCTATATCTTAAACCCATTAACGTGAGACTTATTTTTGAACAATATATTTTAGATCGATAAAAAATAAATAAAATAAATATAATGAAATAATTTTAATTATTATTGTTTGAATTGTTTAAAAGACTATTTTATCAAAAACCGCTATTTCCTTTCCCGAATTTATAGAGTATAAATAGAATTAGCTGATCATTTGTTAATTTTCTTAATATTTTCCCCATTTTTTAATAATGAAATTAAAATTTATTGCATTTCATCATAAAATATTTTAAAATTTATGATAATTTTGGATCCACTTATTTGTACTTATTTTTTAATAAAATAAGCAGTTTTCTTCCTTTTGTTATGTGTTTGTTTAAATTATTTTTAAAATATATATATCTTTATTAAGAAGTAAATTTTATCTACTTTTTTAAAATTTAATCAAACTGACCCATTATTTTATTGGATTTCACATTTTAATTTATTTCACTCCTTTCATCATTAAAACCCTAAACCTCAAGGTTGTAAATCTTTAATGATTGTTTTCCTCCTTTTTGGTAAAGCGGCAACGGATATTTCACTAAAAACTTCCCAATTTAAGATTTCTAGAAAATTAAAAAATTTCTCTCAACAAAACGGTTCCTAATATTATAATATAATTGGATTGGTTATTAGTTTAGATAATTATATATATTTAATTTTTCAGTAATTTCTTTTACATTACTTAATAGTTACAGTTAATTAGTTTCTCTACTTTATATAAGTTACGTATGGATTTTTATCGCACAACTTTTCATCATTTTTATCAATTTTAAATTTACACCCTTACATGTTATCTTTCTCAAGTCTCAATTCGTGCCATGTTTGTAAACATCTCGCAACTGCAAGCTTTATTGACCTACAACGTGGTAACGTTGGCATGAAAAACCCTATTTTGAAACATTCATAAAAACTTTACCCAAATATCACTTTTTTCAGGGAACAGGTAAACCTTTTCTTATTCAGTGCTTTTTTTTTCTGAGGAATTTATTTAGTGCGTGTTTGGAACCGCTTTGGCGAGGAAATTTATGTTACATATTATAACTTCAGATCTTGCTATCATTTTTTACTCCTTGTTTTTAAATAATGATGTTTTTAACTTTTTATTTTATTTTTAAAATAATAATTTTTTAATTTTTTAAATCATTTTTAACAATATCTTTATATATAATTAAAAAGATCAATTAATACTTATATTAAAAAAATATAAATCATAAAATATATTTATTATTGATGAAAAATAAGATAATTTATGATGAGTATTTGAATAATTAAATATACTTTTATCTAAATTTATATTAATTAAATATTTTCTAATTAATGTGTCATAATTTTAAAAAATTATTATTTTAGAATAGATAAATTATTTTTTTACAGTATATCAAATGTTAACATAATTTTATAATAAATTATCATGATTATTTCTCTTTAAGTATGTTAAAATATAACATCAAATATTTGATGTATTTTTATCATCTCAATAGTATTAGGAATGAGGCAATATAAGATAGATTTGGTGATTGAAAAGAGAAAAGAAAAAGAAGAGGTAATGGATTTGAATATTTTTTACTAATAAAAACCAACCAACTAACAATTAATATTGACCAATAAAAAATGAGTCTTAGATATGAAAAAAAAATTCTGTAAAAAATGGTATGAGAATAAGTTTGAATTAAAATGTAACATCTTATTTAAAATAATAAATGATCTTGTTTGTTTATAATAAATAGAATAGCATAAGAATAAATACAAAAATTTTAATAAAAATTATACTTGTTTTAGATTGATCTAGTGATGTTAGATATATTAAAAATTTAAAATTAGAAGTATTTTAGAAAGATTATTATAATTATTAAAATGAAGAAAATTTATAAATTAAAATTAACTAGAGATAAATGGTGGTATAATTTTAAATTTTTTTAGACAAAATAACTTTAAGTAAATTGATAAAAATACAAATGAATAAATGCATTTGTGATGTAGAAAATAGTGAGGTAAAACAAATAGTAAATATTACATGAAAATAAATATGAGATTTTATAAAAATATGTTGGAAGTAGAAAATAAGTAGAAATAAAAAAGGAAATTCTAAATCTAATATTCTGGATTTTTGGATAATAAAATAAGATTTTATGAATATATATTTATATATATATATTAAAGTAATTAAAGATAAAATATGTAAACTTTATATATTCTAGTAAGTGAAAATATAGGAATAGAAAGAGAGAAAAAATATAATTGAATTTATCAAATTTTTAGAATAATTATAAATTTGAAAATATTAATTTTTATAATAAAAAAAAGCTTAAAAGGAGAAAAATATATAGAAAAATGACAGTTGGTTTCGAACCCAGAGAAGGTAGCAAAACACACTACCAACTGGGTAAGATATAATGCACAACATAATATATATGTTATACACTGAAAATAAATGAGAAAATGAAAAGAGGAAGAGAAGAAAAGTGTGAGGGTGAATTCAAACCTGCAACTTGGGCAAGAGAAGAAGATAAGGAACGCACCTTAACCACTAGATCGCTAGGCCCATCCATGCCTAATATAGGAAACAAAAGGTATTTAGGCTATTCTTCTAAAAAATCAGAAAATAGGAAACAAAAGCCAAAAGGACATCAATCAGAGTCAAACACATGCCCTGATAAGAAGGAAGATGCGCTTCAAGCGTATTTTACCACTGAGCCAATTGGTTAGCTATAATATTTCATTGCTTTTAATTTTATTTAAGGACTAATGAAAATCACTTAGATTGCCATTGAAGTTGTCGAGCAAGCTCTTTCTTCCTTGAGCTTCCCTACGCCTATAACTCCCACCCAATAGCTCTTGTAGCCTAGGTATGCTTCAACCACCTTTCTCCATCACCTACAAATATTTTCATTCAAAATTAGTCTAGCTCATTTTCATTTAGAACCCAGAGCAAACAAAGCAACAAAGTTGAAAAATGACCCTTCGCCGAAAAATCGAACCCAACTCGATGAAAAATCAAATTCCAGGTAGAAGGAGTCTCTATTCTTTGATTTTGTTTTGTAAATTCATTTCTAATTATGATAGTTTCATGTTAACACTTTGAGTTACTAAAAACAACAATGATTGATGAAAGTTCAAAATTTAAATTCTTCCTCTAACTGTCATGGATATCAATCCATGAATTAAGAAAATTTTCATTCTAAAATGGTATTTTGAATCATTGTGAGTGCCCTGGTGACTAATATAATAACATTGATTAAGTTTTAAATGCTGATAAGGATATTGGATTGCTATTAGGGTTCAAACTGAGAATATAATATTCAAAATTTTCAAAACAGTAATATGAGGCTAGAATAAAAAGAAATAAAAGATAGGCAAAGGCAGAAAAGAGAAGGTGAGAGTGAGAGGAGAAGAAGGAAAAACGAGAGGAGGAGAGAAGTGGTTGGGAGTCAGGAATTAGTAGGAGAGAAAGAGAAAGAGGGAGAAAAAGGAATTAAAGAGAAAATGGAGAGGGTGAAAGAGGAATTGGAGAGAGAAAAGGTAGAGAGAAAGTGAAGAGAAAGGAAGAAAGAGAAAAAGAATGTATAGGGAGAAAGAGAAAAATAATAAATACAATAGGATTTAATAAATAAATTTTATATCAAATTATTTCCCTTCCCTTTTATTGCATCATTATGAATGTTTATTCAATGTATGAAATTAGTAGGACATGATGAACTAATCTTATTCTCACTATTGTTAACTATTACTGTCTATTGTAGAATTAATATTTACAATCATCAAGATTGATTACTTGTCTCTACTGACAATAGAGGGATTATAGAATGTAGCTTTAAGTGACTGTCTTTAGGAGATAGGACTTGGGCAAAGAACTATAGGATAGTGGATGAGGTGTGACGTGTGAAAGTAATAAAATACTGAATGATTCTATAATGAGAAATTTAGACAAAAGTAGGAATAAAAATAAATACTTGATTCTACGCAACGATAATTGGTCGCTTGATGTGAAATGAATTGATTAAGCAAATGTTACATCTGAAGTTGAAATAAGTACCAAGGAAATCAGTTATCAAAGATGATGGAGGGAGTTGTTGCTTAAGTATAAACGTGTGAGAAATAAGAATGGAGAATTGCATAGGTTGATTGTAGAATGTACTTGAGGAATGTACGTAGACTCAATTGAGTCCTTGGGGGTAAATAAGGTACTAAGTTGCAAGCGACTTTAAAGATAGAGGGTGTCACAAAACCAGTTTGACGTCCTTGACAAAATGGAACATTACCAAGATTCGATTGAGAGTATTCTGAGACCAGACAAGATATGTACTATCGATCGTCACCCAAATGCAAACATGGATTTTCATGTTACGTTTTGTATAAGTCCTCAAGTTAGAATGTTGGAGGCAACGAAGGGCCCTATAATGATTAAAAATCTTAGATAGACACGATATAGTGAGATGAGAGTATACAATAGTTAATAGTGATTTGCATATGTGTATGTTTAAGAATTGATGGTTTACTCCTACAACCCTACCTTTCAGATACTAATGGCAAAATAATTTTATCATTTGTTTCACTTAATGATCATACCCTTAGGGAAAAGATAAACCTATAACCCCTTATTTGAAGATGACATTTTCACTAAATATGTGAGATTTGTCTTTATGTCCACTAATGTCATATCTCATGGACAATTTTTTCACATAGACATATTTGTCATCTTGACACAAATACTGTCACCTAAATATGTTGGAGTTCCACCAAATACCCCCCAACAACCCCAGATGCTCTCGACCCCTTTCAAATCCAAATCCTTCTAAAAACTCAGTTCCAAATAGAGTCAATAATTAAGAAAGAAGGAAATAATTCTCAAAAGAAGAAGATCCTTTTGTATACTCAAATTGAAATCTATGTAGGAAGTCATTGATTAATCAATGTTTCGTATGTTTTAACAAGTTAACAAAAACTAGAAAAACACAATTTATATTTTGGATCTATTATACATATTTTACCTTGAGATTATATGAAATTGATCTTTCTCATTACAAATTGTTTACTATATAATGCATGTTTGATATTGAGAAGGAATATCGATGTTAAAATGTAACTTCCTTGTGTATAAGTTTTTAAATTTCATGCTACCACATTAATTCAATTAAAAGAAATTATTTTCGGAATTATAAAAGTTTTAGAAAAAGAAACGTTACATAAAATGTTTTATATTAATTATGAATAAGATCAAAATATTCTTTATAAGATTTAGACAACTTCAAAAATTAAATATATGGCTAAGAATAATATATAAATGAGCAATCTTTACTTTACAAATTAATTTTTAGAATTGAGTTGATGTTTTAAGTTTTAATTATACAAATTAAATCTTTCAAATATTATCTTACAATTAGATATTTTTGTAAAGAATTTGTAAATATTTAATGAAATTTGTTGATGTTGCGATATAAGTAGGGATTCAACTTACTGCTCTTTACTTATTTACATTTCATTTAATCATTGCATCAACTTTATTATTAATAATGTATATGAAACTTATGATATATATAACTTTAAAATAGGATTTAAACTGTAATTTGAGTTTTGATTTAGTAAACTTATAATTCTAAAACTTAGATCTTATAAGTATCTTTTAAAAAAAATTTATTTATCATTTTTAAATATTTTTTCATATAATAATAATCTATTTCTATTGAGACATTTTTATTATTATTCATGAATCTTTTATGTAAATTAATGAACACGCTAGTCTTTAATTTATTAATAATATAATATTAATTATTATTTATCATTATAAAATATATATATTATTAAAAGTATAAATTATATTATTTTATATATTTAATAAAAAACATAAAGTATGAATATAATTTAATGATTATAATTTTATGTGCTATTTAGATTTTTTTAAGTTAAGTATATTATGAGTATTACAAAATTTATATATATTACTAATAATAAAGTTAGTTTAGTGATTAAGTGGAATATAAATAAATAGAAAAATAAAATTCAATTTTTATCTAATAAATTTATTTATTATTTTAGTTTGTTATTTCATCCCATTATATTTTAATAGATTTTTGACAAAAAAAAATCTAATTATAACATAAATAATAATTAAAAATAATAATTTATACAATTAAAATTTAAATAACTAAAATTACATAAATATAAAATATAAAGAATTAAAATACAATTAAGCCTACTTCTAATAAGTACGCTCACGCTAGAATGTTTAATTAATTATATGTATTCTAAACAATCAATTCTAAATACTTAACCTAGGCTAATTTTATATTATATTCCTAACATCATGGACAGGATCAGAATTATGCAAATAATGAAATGATTGATCGGTGAGATTATTTCCCAATTGAAACAAACAAAAGGGAAACTAAAGATGAAATAAAAAATCCCCGGTTGGCAATGGCAAATGTGGTTCTGAAGCAAAGTGGAAAAAGAAGTTGAAATTAAGAGCCTAATAAAAAGCATAGTAATGGTGTGGCAATAAAATCAACCAAGTAAACGAGGTTCTTTTATTCAAAATATCAAACAAGGACAAGGACACGTTCCTTAATTAGGCACCATTTTTGAATTATGGATGTTAGCATATGCTCCAAGAATGCTTTGGGGTCTGAAAATAGTGAAAATGATTGAGGCTTTGACAAATGGGGGGATGGAGGAGACAAAGATCTATGGGATGATCGTGTATGTGGGATGTCCACTAAGTTGAAGATAAAAAGAAAAGGAAGGAAGACCATTTGTTTTATGTAGTGTTACAAACTGTGGGCGATGGTTTTGGTTTGGTGAATGGTGAGATAGATAGATGAGTAGTAGTAAGTAAGTCACTGCTCTACGGTTCATCATTTATCTATTTTTCTGGATTTCTTTGTATGTCATTGTAATATAGACAAGTGATGTGCCTAAATTGGTACGAGTGTTTGTGACTTTGATGATTAACACGTAGCCTAATATTGGTACAGAGGTTGCAAATCCACTGAATCTAATCCTGGTGGGTGCAACTTCAGTCTAACCATTTATTGCAATTTTCTAACACTTCTCACTCAAATATATTTTCATACTGTTTCTTTCATTATCTAATCCAGGGACAACCAATCACATTACCAATTTTAAATAAATAATTTTATTTCTAAATTCACACACAAATTTAAATGTACATCAAATTATATAATTTTTTTATCTTCATTTTTTGTGTGTGTGAAATATTATATTTTTAATAAATAATTTTTATTAAAAAATTTAATTGATATTTTTTTAGAATCTTTCTTTTTAATTA
>JAMLFT010007864.1:0-14330 GCA_026544285.1 Pachyrhizus erosus | reverse complement strand
AATTTAAAACTACATATGTTTATTTTTATTTATCATTTTTGAATTTATAGGAATTAAAGTAATTAAGAAAAGAATATATAGAAAATTTTCATTAATTATTAGAAGTAAAATGAATTTATAGAAAATAAAAACTAAAAACAGAAAAAGAAATAAAAAATAAAAATAAAAGAAAAAAAAGAAAGGAATAGGAAAAACGGAGCTGAGGTTCGAACCCCAGTCTGCGAAGAGGAAGCGCTCCTTTTTGCCAACTAAGCTACCCTACGTGGATAACAATTTTAGCAATTAAATGGTATAAGGGGAATAATGCACGTGGTTAGTTGAAAATAAAATAGGATGTGCAGAAGGGGGTTGGCTGGGAATCGAACCTGCCCCCTTAGGCACTGAGAGGAATAGAGGAGTGAGGAGTGACTAGTGAGACTGCTAGGCCCATCACTGGAAACTTACTGAAATAAAATAGCATTATCTCTTTCAAACAAAAGTCATCTTCTTCAAACCGCCATGGAAGCTCTTCCAAATGCTTCGAAGAGCCTAAGGAGCATATAGACCATTGAGTCAGCAAAGGTACAACCACCCAAAAACGAATAAAATAACCATCATGGGCGGTGGACAGGGGCTATAAAAAGCCATGAAAGCGGAGCTTCAATGGCAGAAAATGTAGACCAGTTTCCTTTACTCAAACTTCCTTTCTAACTCACCAAAAATTGCTCAAATCACTCCCATTAGCTTCGTAAACTATCCAGAAATACATTGGGAAGAAGAAATTGAAGAAACAAGCTAAAGAACACAAAATTGCAAAGATTTTCAAGCTTCCATTGACGAAAAATCAAAGTTTTGAATTAAGGTAGGAGGAGCCTTCATTTCTTCTAATTTAGATTACAGAATCATTCTATAACATGTCAATTTGGTTTCTGCAAAGTTTCGCATTCTGAAACTCATTAATTTTCTAAAATTGAAAGAAAAATTTTCGTTTTTCAAATGTAGAAAATTTGATTTCAATTGGCTCATTAAGGGCAGATACTCTCTAATTAATCATTGGGTTAGTCTCGTATTAACTCAAAAGAGGATTATGGGTAATCAAATTGGCATGAGCCTGTGTGAAATCGAAACGCCCAAATTCAAAAATCTATGGTTCGAGTTTTGTCCAGAGGTTGAAGAAGACAACAAAATTACCAAAATGCCCCTCCCATCAAAATTTCTTTTTAAATTATTTTTTAATCTATTTTGAGTAATTCAGACCTTTAATGATCCCTAAAAATTCTAGGAATTTTAAAAAAAAGTCAAGGTTAAAAGGGAACAACAGATCAGGAAATTTATTTTATAAAAATTTAGTTAAAAAAAATTAATTTTATAAAATTCCAAAAATACCCCTACTTGAAGAAAATTTATTTTAAGGCCTAATATGGTTATAAAACTTGAGGATCAACCTTAGAAAACTTTCATAACACTGTCTAAGGCATAGAATCCCCTTTTTAAAGTTCAAAAATCTTTATAAATAAAATAATATTATGAAAATGACCATTATACCCCTAGGTAATAAAATTATTAATGTGGTTCATTATAAATTTATTTTATGATCTGAAAACAATCTAATTGCTAGGAAATGTAAAAATATTTTGTTTCCTAGGATCTTAAGGATACAATTCCAAAAAACAAGGTTGAAATAATAACTTTTGAAGATTTTGCTAACATACCCCTATAAAGGAATAAGTGAAATATTTAGCATTATAAAAGATTAAATTAATATAGAAACTTCTATGATTATGGCCACAAATGAAACATTAAAATATCATAGTAAAAAGGAGACAAGAAAGTTCTCAGAACTTTTGTGAGAAAAAGACTAAAATATCCTTAGACCTAATTGTATTCATTAAATAATAATTTCTTCCTAGAGACTTTATCAAAAGTTTAGGGAAGAATCCTAAAAACTATATAGCTAGAATAATTGAGCATTCAACTTAAAAGAACAAGGGATTCTTAAGAAATATTTAATTAAGATTGGTAGGTAAATGCATTTTTTTGACATAAAATTCCAGTAAGGGGGTTGATTATAAAATAAGTGCTTAATGAACACTCTATGGTGAAAGTAAAATAGTAGAATACTATGAATTACAAAAGAGAAGGAAATTATTACCATCTCAGCTCAAGAAGTGAAAACATCGATAAATCTTCATAAATAAAAGAAATCCCCCCTCTGGCCAAAAATAGACTAAGGTGATGATTAAGTAAAAAGTAAGAATCTTCAAATGAGAAGATTCCAAGCATCTAGTACTTAGGAGACTTTATCGATCAAAGTAAAGGCAGATAAATAGAATGCGAGTGAGACTAAAGAATGGAGAAAATGCAATGGGTTGACTACAGAAGGTACTTGAGGAATGTATGCAGGCTATGGAAGTCCTTGGGGGTATTTAAGGAACCAAGTTTGTGAAGTGCCCAAATTAAGGAGTCACAAAGCCGGCTTGCCAACCTCGACAAAGCAGAGCATTACCAAAGTCAGTAGAGAGTATCTAAGCCATGTACGAGCTTGAGATATGTACTCCTAACTGTCATCCAAAATAATTGCAACTCATGGACTTAATATCACGATTCGCATAAGCCCTTAGGTGGTAGTAGTAAAGAGGCAGCGAGGGATCCCCAAAACATTAGTAAATTATTAAATAGGACTCGAAGCGGTGAGATAAAGAATATACGATTTTAGGTACACTCGAATTGTGTGATTATTTAAGAATTGAAGATTCACTCCTACACTAACCCTTTCAAGAAAAGATGTATGAAGAATTCCACCTATTGTTTCATGTGTCTATAACTCCCTTGTGTGGATGATGGACGAGGGATTCATTATATCAACTAGATACCTACACTGGATATGTCCGTTTTACTTTCTTTCATGCAACTCCATTTGCTCCTACTTGTTATGGACAAATAGATCTCCTTATTGTAATAGCTCAGGTGGAACCTCCACGAATGTCTGAGTCACCTCCCGGTTTTCCATCACATCCCAGGAGGAGACGACCAAGAAATTCTTCCTCAAGTCGTAATAGGCATAGGGTGGTTAGATCTGCTCCCAAAGTTGACTCCTCCGAGGAAGAGAATCCCTCTGAAGATTTGGGAGATGAAGTTTAAATTTTATCTTTGTAATAATAATGAAATGCTTATGTAATCTTTTGTCTGGATAATAAAGGTAGACTTACATGTATGTTTAATTTACTATGGAAATGAAGTTGTTACAAATACCCTAATCCTAACCCCACTACCTTGCATGCAGAGTCATCTCTCCTCCCTCACCTATAATCTAATGTTAGCTTCCTTACCTTTAATTTTCTCTCATTTGCTTCCAAGAGAAAACCAAGAAGCTAGGAAAAGTCTCCAAGAGGAGATTTAAGTTCCATTTTGGCTTCCAACTCCAAGCATTCCAACATCAACCTTTCTTCTTCTAATCTCTAGGTAAGGATGAATTCTTTTTGTGGATTCAAGCTTTCTTGCTGAGCTTGAAATTCAAGATCATGCATCTTCAAAATAAGGTCTTGCATGTGCCTTTTCTTCACCAATCTTCCATTGCATGTTTGAAAAATGACTTTTTTCTTCATTCTATTTGAGTGTTACATTTGTTGGCTTGGTTTCTATGGCTTGCATGTCATCTTCTCCTTGTTTCTTTTTTGATTTTTCAAGCCACGAGGATGATCCTTATATGAAGGAGACTTTGTCCAATTTTTTTTCAAATTTTTCTAAAATTATTTGCTATTTTATTAATGGCCAAAGAATGAGAGATAGTGACTAGAATATAGCTTCCTACATGTGCATGTGTGATTATTCTGCGTATATCTTTTGATCTAACTCATGGATTGTGTTCAAACTTATCTTGAATGAAAACATATACAAAAATTCACATTTTATCTTTTGAAAATGTTGGAAAATAAGCTTAGTAAATAGGTCGAATTAAGCATGCAATATGTCCCTTATGACTTCAATTTTTGGGCTAGCAATACTTGATTTTTATGGCACCTGTGATTACTAACTCATCTCCACTACTAATGCTTTGCATTTATAGAAACAAGATATAATTATATTTCCAACCATATATTTTCTTAATTTTTGTATTTTAGAAACATTTTCAAATATGTTTCACTAAAAAATCATCCCCAAAAATTTACTTACTAGGAATAGTGCAAAACAAATTAGGGTTCGGTTTTTACCTTGTTAGAAATTATAGGTTTTATTTTCAAGATTCAAAAAGTATAACATTAATCCCTTTTAAGAAGCCTCCAAAAATTGGAGAACACTAGATTATGTTCAGTGTAAGTGAAAGTTGAGTACGTCACCTTGAAAGATTTTTAAAATTTTTTGTAGATTTTTGTTTGAATATTGGAAAGATGTTCTAGAAAATATACTTTCAGACCTTTGATAATATATAAAAATATTTTCATTTAAAAATGTTTTTCTATTTTTACTTTGGTGAAAATTTCGGTCTAGTTACTAGACATCAGTTAGAGTTAGACCAAAGGCATTAACATTGTAAATTTTCTTTGGTTTTCAAGTCAATTTTTAGCTAAGAAAATGTTTTAGTAAAATAATTACCAAACATTTAACAGATTGAATTAAAAGGTCTATTTATATCATTCTAAAGATAATCATGTTAACAACATGTTGGAAAAAGAACTAATTAAAATAATATCGAGAAGGTCCAAAAAAGGATCCTTCTTTGACTAATGTTAGTTTGCAAAATATTTAACTACGTTGCCTTAATTTATTTTTATAATTTTTTTTAGATTTTTTCTTATAATAAATTATTCCTTTCTAGAAAATATATTCAAATAGCCTTGTTTATATAAAAAAATCTAGTATTTTAAAATTATTTTGTGATATAAATTTTAATGACCATTTTTCCTTTTCTAGAGCCAAAATATGACAAAATTTTATTAAGTTTAGAAACATAGATTTTTCTTAAATTTAAGTGACATGACATCATACATAACATAAATAATATGTTCTAATTGTGATATTGGATTCTAAGACCTGAAAAGTATGAATTTTGGACAATTCTCTACATGCCTATTTTATTTGCAAAATTTTAATTGTGAGATTATTTGTATTAAGTTGTATATAAATGATTATTTTGACATATTAAATTATGTGTGAATTATTGTGTGTTTTGAAGAACTCTATAAATATAGTGTTTGTTCGATTTGTGGTCATAAAAACCTATAATGAGAAACTGTGGTGATTAGACTAAAGTTTGTGTCGATCATTAGTGAATAGAGATAGATAATATTTCTAACATTCTAATTTTCATACACCTTGAGAGGGTAAGATATTATGAAATCAAGATGAGAGATATATATAAAAAAATTTAATGAAGAGGAGTAAATGTTGTTTTCGTTGGCATGGTGGATTTGTCATGATGTGGCACAGTGTGGATCAAGATCCTAGTGCGAGGATGAGGGCATAATTGTGAGTGTGATACAAAACACCAATATATATATATATACAGCTCAAGGGAGTAGAGTAGTGATTTGAATGGCATTATTCACCAAATGAGGGTGAAGGAGGCAGAGACCTTAATTTATGAAATGTTTCAAACATAAGAGAAAAGACCTTGAGGATCGTGTGCCAATTTCTCACACTTGATACTGTTGCTAGTAGAACCTTTCCTATAATGATAGAAAAAGGAAAATCCTAGTGACGATGAGTGGTTAAGGAGTCAGTCCTCGAAGAACGGATGGAATACAGACTAGTACACTAGAAAGTGAATTGTGAGGCATGATCATCCTTGGGGGTATGGTATCTGAGTGGGACATTGTCCAAAGCATCTTAGTAACCCTGATAGAGCACGAAGTCACTATCATGTTTGTGAGAGCCTGCTATTGTACCATAGTGAAAAATGTACTTCCAATATCCACCAAACTTCAAAACTTGTATGACCACTGAGTTTTAGAAGTTTTAGTGGCAGTTGGCAAGTGTGATGAATATGTTAAGAATTTGGCACTAACATTTTTAATACTATGAGTGAGAACGTTAGACAACCATATTAGAATGGTTGATCATATACTCATGACTTTCTTGAGTTATTTGTGTGTTTCTTGATGAAACAATAAGACTCATTTCTTTCCTTTTATTTTTTTTTATTGGAGTAGGTAAAGATGTTTGAGCCTTGACTTCATGTTTGGATTGATAGTATTGATGGGAGGTGGACTCATGATGAAATCAAGAGTGAGGACCATTTTGTTGATCATCTTCGTTTTACCTTGGCATCATTTGCGCGAGCAACCTACTGCCCCAGATGTATGATCATTTCTTATGGTGGACACAGCCTACACTGCCACATTTCTATCACATCACACCTAAAAAGGTTATTGAGATCTCATGTTCGTCATCGTCTTCCAGTTTTCATCATTTGGCAGATGACTCATGAGGTACCCGAGGCAGAGGCTGAGGCATCTGAGTTTCTCATATATATATATATAAAAAGGTACATTTAGTAAATTTTTACATTTCTAGTTCTTTATACATAGAATGTTTTTAAATTGTGAATTCATTTGTATTTTTGCTGATGAAATTATTTCCAAATACCCGAACTCTTTTTGTTTCATCACAAAATATTTTCTCCTTTTACACAATAATGTATAAAAAGTTTTAATTTTCCACCAAGTTCTGAAATATTTATTTAAGTCTCAAATGTTTCATGCAATTAAACGAAACAAAAATGTTTTAAAATTGAATAAAAAGAGGAATTTAATGTGTTTTACATATTAAAATTTTGGGATATTACATAAAGCACTTTATCTTTATCTTTCTTCTTCTTGGCTTATAGTTTTGAAAGGATAGTTGCATGTATGAGTTGCTTCTTCTCTTGATTTAGAGTCTTCAATTTAGGAATAAAATAATTTGGTTTGGTGTTTAGGTGGTTGTTCTTATAGTTCGACAAAAAATTTTGTTTCGAAAGATGGATTGTTTGGATCTAATGGGAGTTTATCGATTTTTATGTTGATGAGAACAACCCAATAAGCAAACACAAAGACATTTTGTATGAAATTGGAGGTCCTATAACTAGGTCAAAGACCAACATGGATGATTAAACAAGCTTTGAAAAGCCTAATTATGGAGGCTAAGAAATGTTCAAGACAAAGTGGTGGATGAAAGGCTATAGAAAAATGAATTTTTTTCAATAAGTTGATTAAATTGAAAATATTGAATAATTTTAGCATTTATTATTAAGATATACTATTTTATCTTATCTTAAGATTTATTTTCTTTATTAGGTCATAATCATCTTTTAGATAAAATTATGATTTGTTTAGGATTTGTTTACTATTATCTTATATTTTGTTCAAATATTTTTAGAATTCTTTTTGTTATTTATTTTTATAATTTCATATAAATAGGAACTTATGTAAGAAAAAAAAGAATTCAAATATTTGAATAAATTAAGTATTTTCTATTTTGTGAGAGTTTTCCTTTTATTCTTGGATTATAGAACTTTATAATGTAAGTTCTACTAGCAAGTCGCGATTAGACTCACGCTTCTTTAATAACTTTGGTTCTATTGAGAGGTTGTAGTTAGGGTCAAGTTCCTATTTCTATCATTTTACCTCTTTTGAATATGATCCTTAACTTAGATTCATATCATTTGGTATAAAAGCTCTAACTCTAGAATTTAGGTTTTATCTATCCTTATTTTTGTTTGTCTTCTTCAATATTTGTTATTTTTTCTATTAGTCTATTTCTTTTCTTCTATTTAGTCTTCTTTTGCTCTAGTCATTTGTTATCTTCCTTGTTCTTCTTTTTTTCATCTTGTCAAAGGAAAAAAAAATATCGTGCAAAAAAAAAGGTTGAAATTTGAAAAAAAAAATCCACATTGAAAAAAAAGGTTTAAAAAAAATTCTTGACTAGTACTCCATCTATTGGTTCAAATACATTTTATTATTCACAAAGTGTCAATTATGTTCTTATTTATTTCTATGCACCTTTCTTTGATTTTGTTTCATTAAAAAAGTGTCAATTGATCTTATACTTTTATTCTCACAAAAGCGGCAATTATGTTCTTATTTAGTTATATACACCTTCCTTTGATTTTGTCTCATTAAAAAATGTCAATTGATCTTATATTATAATATTCACAAAAGTGTTAATTCTATTCTTATTTCTTTGTTATTTCTGTACACCTTCCTTTCTTTTACAATATCACCATTATTTATTATTCCTTGTTTTGTAGAATCATCCTTAAAAGTTCTTACTTAAGAGCTCATAAGGTGAAGTTGAGTGGTAAGACTATTAGACAAAAAAATGCCAATTTGAGCGAAAACAAGAGTGACTAAAACATATTTTGAGTGTAAACATGTGAGAGTGTTGTGTGAGGATTTTTTCTAACTCAATTTTTTACAACACTTTAGTCATGAGTGGAGGAGATCCTTAATTCAAGTTGTTCATGAAAGTTATTTAATATTAATTCATGGCTTTAATTGAAAAATTGAATAATCTTCAATCCTTAGCTAAATCTAAAAGTCTAAGACGATAAACTTTTGAAGAAGAGTAAAACAAAATTTTGATGGTAGCATTATAAAGAGAAAATATGAATATAGAAGAGCCAATCATTTGATAAATATTAAGGTGACAATCGCATTATTCCAAGGTAAAAATGATTCAGAATCGTATTTAGAATATGAAAGAAAAATTAGAAGAAGATTAAACTAGCAGTTTCTAAATTCATTGATTATGCTAATATTTTGTGGGATCAATTTATAAGTAATAGGTGTAGATATGGAGAAAAACGTACTTGTACATGGGAAGAAATGAAGGTTTGCATGAGAAAGAGATTTGTACCAAATCAAAGAGGATTCAGTAGAAAATTACAAAAATTCTTTTTTGTTCATAATGAGAAAAAAAATTACATTTGCTCTACTATCTCCAAAGAAAGTCTTTGAAGACCAAATAAAAAGTGAAGAAAAATGTGAGAAATCAAAAGAATTAAGAGAAATAGCGTTGAGAGAAAATGAGTTAAGAGAAAAAGAATTGAGAGAAAATTAGTTGAGAGAAAAAGAAGTGATAGAAAATGAGTTGTGAGAAAGATAGAAAAGGAAAAAGAATTGAGAGAAAAAGAGTTGAAAGTAAAGGAGATGAAAAAGAAAGAGTTGAAAGATAAAGAATTGATAGAAAAAGAGATGAAAGAGAAAGAATTTAGAGAAGAAGAAAGGGGGGGGGGGGGCGTAGATAAAGAATAATACAATATTTCTATGCTAACCTATGATGTATCTTTTTACAAGAAAATTGAAGAAGTGGTTTCAAACGAAGAATACAAAGTCTTGTGTTTTTTTAACCCTTTGTTTTTAAGTGATGATTATCTTTTGAAGGAACTTGGTAGACCTCACAAGACTTCGAATCTAAGATTAGATATTTGAATTACCTATCAAAGTTCTAAAAGTTTGCAAGATGAAAAAGAGGAAAAGACAATTATAAAGTGGCTTACAATTAAGAATAAAAATGAGGTATGAAGCATTCATGGTTTAGGATGTTTTTATTAAAGGTTTGTAAAGAACTTTAGTTTTATTACTACACCTTTGAATGATTTTGATTTGGTCAAGTATGAGATTCTTGTCTAAACATTTTATTGGGGATTATTACAAGCAATATGGATTCTTGTTTAAGAACAATAAACTTTGTGTGTTTTTTTATTCTTGACATGAAATGTTAGTTAGATAAACTCATGGTGGTAGATTGATGGAGCATTTTACACTTAAAAAGACTCTAGAAATTTTGCATGAGCATTTTATTGGTCTCACATGAAATGTGATGTGCAAACTATTTGTAATAAGTGCATTATATGTAAACAAGCTAAATTTAAGGTCATGTCCCATGATTTCTATACTCTTTTTTTTTGTGCCTAATCAACCTTGGATTGATGTTTCAAATGATTTTGTGTTAGGATTGCTTAGAACTCAAAGTGAAAAAGACAACATTTTGTTGTTAATAAGTTTAGTAAAATGACACATTTCATTGCATTTTCTAAAACCAATGATGCAACACATATGTGTTGGTTTATTCTTTAAAGAAGTTGTTCATTTGCATGGATTTTCTACAACCATAGTGAGTGATAGAGATGTGAAGTTCCTAAGTCATTTTTGGCAAACATTGTGGAATAAGCTAGGAACAAAACTCTTGTTTTCTACTGTTGCACATTCTAAAACAAATGGACAAATTGATGTTGTAAATAGAACACTTACTTCCTCATTGCATGTTATCAGGCAAAGAATTTGAAATAATGAGTGAAATGTTTGCCACGTGTTGAATTTTCTTATAATAGGTTTGTTCGTTCTACTATTTCTTATTATTCTCCTTCAAAAGTTATGTATAATTCTAATCCTTTGACTCTTCTAGATATATTATCCTTGCCAACTAATGAGTAAGTTATGTTAACTAATGATCTCAGTTTGTTTGATGTAGGTGATAAACTTGATTTGATAATAAATTCTTTCAAAGAGGGAGGCAATGGTGAGAACAACCCAAGAAGCAAACACAAAGAGACTTTATATGAAATTGGAGGTCCCATGATTAGGTGCAAGAACAAGATGAATAACGAAACAAGCTTTGAAAAGCCTAATCATGGAGACTTAGAAATGTTCATAACAAAGCGGCAAATTAAAGGCTGCACAAAAACAAAATCTTTTTTCATTAAGTTGTTGAAGTTAAAAATATTGAAGAATTTTAGCATTTATTATTAGGATATATTATTTTATCTTATCTTAAGATTTATTTTCTTTAATAGATCATAATTGTAGTTTATATTATAGATAAGATTATGGTTTATTTAGGATTTGTTTTCTATTATCTTATATTTAGTTCAAATTTTTTTAGGATTTATTTTCTGTTATTTGTTTATCTGATTTACTATAAATAGAAACCTATGTAAAGAAAAACAAGAACTCAAATATTTGAATGAATTATTTTTTCTTTTTGCTACCTTCCATTTTGTTTTTGAGTTAAAGAACTTTATAGTGTTGGTTCTACTAGTAAGTCACGATAAGGCTCACGCTTCTTTAATAACTATAGTTCTGACGATAGTTTGCAATTAGGGCCAAATTTCTATTTCTGTCTTTTTACTTGTTTTCAAGATGATCCATAACTCAAATTTGTATCATTTGGTATCATAGCTTTGACTCTTGAATTTAGGCTTTATCTATATTTTTGTTTGCCTTCTTCAATCTTTGTTGTTTTCGCTATTAATCTATTTCTTTTGTTCTATTTAATCTTTCCTTTTGTTCTTAGGTTAAAGAACTTTATAGTATTGGTTCTATCAAAAATTCACAATTAGGGTCACACTTCTTTGATAACTTTGATTCTACGGGCAAGTCATAGTTAAGATCAAGTTCCTATTTCTATCCTTTCACTTGTTTTCAAGATGATCCTTAACTCAAATTTGGGTTTAGATAGGTTGTTTTCTATTGTGAGAAGATGGAAGAGGTTGATTATGGGTTGAGGGTCTTAGTGTTTTGGTGTTATGAGGTGAAACAAAGGGAGGTAGCTATGAGGTTTTGTCATAACCTTACCAAATGCTTCTGTAGCTTTTTGCTTCTAAGTCAAAGAGCAAGCAGGATTAATAGATGGATCCTTTGAAGATCCAACAACAAAAGCATCACTTACAAGGTCATGGGTTCTTACTTGACCTTATCAACATTTAGAGCAACCCATTTTTACCATTATTTTCCTAGTAATATGGGTAGATCTCCTAGTTGGAATAAGAGTCTTGATGTCGATGTTAGCTTCTGTCATAATCTTTGAGAAGAAAGTGAAATAGGGAATAGGAGTCTTATTCTTCTTCTTATCCTTATCCCTTAACTTGAAAGCTTGTATCCAATGATGCAAAATCAATTCAAGCAAATTCAATTGCTATCTCATCATCATGTGGTAGATACTAAATCTTCCTGTGTCAAAGACATGATCCCTAAAGCTCATGCTTGGTAGAAAGATGTTGAACATTAGAGTGTGAAGAAGCCAACATTTGGAGTCATGTTGGCTAATATGAAAAAGTGTTTGATATTCTTGGTAAAGTCGATTTGAGGTCTTCATCACCCACACAATAGAATGTCTATTGTGTCTTCAATGATATGCACTTCCCAATCATGGATTTTCCATCAAGGACATATCTAGAGGAAGAGATCATAACAGACTCACCATCTACAACTCCAACGATGGTCCCATCCATTTCGTTGGTTGATGCCTAGAATGAGCATAGGCTCCATGAAACCACAACCTCCCTTGTTTAGCAAAGGGCTTCCATCTTGCTAGAGTGATCTAATCAATGACACCAAACCTTCATTTCTTATATCATTTAGACCAAGATGTTTTCCAAGAACAAAGTGAAAATCATTAAACTTCTCCATTATTGAAAGGTTAGAGTTGGAGCCCTATCTGGTTTTAGCATAAGAAAAACCCTTCTTGGATGGCATTGTTATTTCTAAACCAGATATAGAGAAGAAAATAGAAGAGAATAGAGGAACAGTGTAGACCAAGAGTTTGTAAAAATGAATAGAGTTGGATTGAACGAAAATGAATTATGAAAAAGGTTTTTGAAAAATCATCAATGTTATTTATAGAGAGGGAAGGTAAAGGGGAACATTTTCAAAAACAAAGAGAAAATCATGGTTAAAAAGCATTTAATGTTCCCCCTTACTTTTTTGAATCAGTCATGTACTGTATAAATAGAGGAGTTAGAAAATTCCAAAAGTCACAAATTAATTTACTAAGTCCCTTATTAACATCCTTAATTAATTTATCATAACTTAATAAAATTATAACACATGAAATTAATGAAATGCACTCCATCTATGACAATCTTGTCACTGATTTCACACCAATAAATAGAAGCATAGTTAATGTCAACATAAAATTTCCGTCACCAGTTTTCTAGCTATTAGAAACATCATCATAACTTCAAATCTCATACTCCAAACATCACCAAACTCTATGCAAATGTTGTTCGTATATATTAGGACTCATTTCCATCATTTTTAAGTCATTTTCATCTTATTTTAAGTCTTAACCAGTTAGCACAAACTTGTTTCTGATAGCCATAGTTTTAACGTTGAAAACAGAGGCATGGAAATTGGATTTTTGGTCCAAACTTTATGTCTCACATACTAGGATTAATTAGTGCAAAATTTTACCATCATTCTCCATAATAATTTTCATACAATACTCAAAATATCCGTCCTCCAATAATAGTCACACAAGGACAAATTTTTCCACATTTTTCACACTTGTTTTTGAACCAAGTTATAGAACAATTCCAGCCAAGTTTTCAACCAACATTTATGCTTTCAAAACTTCCAAAACTTAGTTTAATGTACTAGAAACATAACTAACCAATAGGGTAATCATTAACAAGCATAAAAATACCAAAATAAGTGACAAATAAGAAAGATCAAATTGTCGTGTAAATTTTCCACATAAAGAATCACAAAGCATCATTGTTCCTTCCTTTGTAGCAACCATGTGTTTCCCTTATGGAAGCCGCATGGGGCATTCCTTCATATCTATTATGTTAGACAACCATTTCAGCACAGTCATATGATGGGCGGCTCCACTGTTGATTATCCATTTTCTCTTTGCCATTACTCCATCACCTTCCTCTCTAACCATGGCATCAAGATGGCAATATTTATTGAAACAGGTTTAGCACTAATACCATGTCAAAGATCATTGGAAACTACCTGTCTACTTTGTTATTGATTCTCAAAGAGTATTTGTACACAAAAAGTTGTCTATAATTATAAACTATTGCATAAAATAGCATCCTCAATAATGTTAATTACAATAAATATTTATAAAAAACAACATATTTCTAGCTAAATAATCTGACATAATTATGTCTAACCAAATACTCTGATATGTGATTGAGAAATATCATGAGATATTATCATCTAATAGAAGTAAAAACTATTTATTCAATTAAAAATTTATTTTAAAAAAAAACCCAAACTGTCCTAAATCTGTAATAATTTTTGAATCAGTAGCATTCCTCTCTTTTACCCAAAATAATAAGCACCATAGAGTACTCGTTACCAAAACCAAACAAAAAATAACCATCAAAAACAAATTTACAAACATGAGCCCGCCACTGAAAAGTAAAGAATTCAACTGTCAGAGCATAAAATCTAAATTCATATATTGAAATCCAAAATTTAAAGACAATGCACATAATCAAAGAACAGGAAAATACTGCTCAATATATTGTAAACGATAAGCAATAAACGGTACAGGCATTGACTGTCATAAAATAAACATTAAATGCTATTGGGTTTTAAATTTAGAAGTGGAAAGATGAAAGGTCAAGAGTCAAGAGT
>JAMLFT010007863.1:0-14331 GCA_026544285.1 Pachyrhizus erosus | reverse complement strand
TTATAATATAAAATTTTTAATTGAATTTCTATACGAATATCACATTTTTAATATGATGCTGTATATATAATACATTCTTAATTTATTTTGAAAGAGATCAAATTAAAAATACATTATATGTAAATGGACCAGACTAAAAATATGTATAAAAATTAAATTAAAAACATATAAATGTCATCACATCGATAGAAATCAAACCGGTAACATTTGCACCTATAATACTAATTTAATAAATTTATATGTAAACTAAATTAAGAGTTTGCAATACACGTAGAAATTAAATTATATATTTAAACAATTTTTGAATTAAGGTGGAAAGAAAAAAAAAAAAAAAAGGAAAACAGAAGACAAAAATAAAAGACATGCGGTGGGTGTCCCAACAGCTACAATAATGATCTGAAAGCTGTCCCCTTTGGGCCTCAAACAGTGAGCAGATGAGCTGAGCTACTCTATTGGGCTCTCGTGAGTGATGGTGCTAAGCAGAGAAGAATCCACCAATCTTCTTCCTGAAACCAATTTTGAATCCTATTCTGCTTCTGTCGGCCTCCATTCAGCAATTCAACTGCATGTTGACAGTTAGACTCACAAATAATATGTCCATATATAGCCATGCTTCTAACACAGCTACAGACCCATAATTCAGGATTGATTGAAAGAACTTTGTCCAGACATTTTGAGAACTCAAATGTCTTGGGACCCCATCTATCCCCATACTATTCATCTTAGAATGGTCCAACATACTTGGAAGATAGTTAGGATTTTCTTAACCATCTTATCAGGGATTCAATTTTTTAATAAAAGTTTTGATCATTTTTATGTTTTGAAAAAAATTACTTTTTTGCTGACAGCTGAGAATATCTTTAGTGCAAAAAAAAAAAAAAAACTACTCAGTGTGAATGTGATTATGTGGTTTTAATAAAAAAAAATTATTATTTTTTAACTGTATCTTTTCTGATGTATAAAAAAAAGCATGTTTAATGAGTCAAATTAAAATAAATAAATCGCGTGAGTTTTTTTTTTTAAAGTAATGCATAATTAATTTAAGAATTGTAATTACTAAATTCAAAATTAAGCTATTTGAGTAAATGAGTTTATTATTCAGATAGATGCATTTCAATTGACAACATGTACTGAGTGTGAAAGGTAATAGAGTTAAATATAAGTTTAATTCTTGTTAAAAATTCACCTTTAAAAAAGGTTAAAATGTTTTAAGTGTGATTAAACTTTTAGACTGGAGATTAGTGATATAACATGTCCAAAGAGCTAAAATTTGTAAGAATAAATCAAAGTTTGATTAGAGAGTTAAACTCTTTAATTAGGAAAATAATAAATAGTTTTATGCCAAAAAATAATATAGTATGAAGTTTAAATTCTTTTTAGTTAAATTTAATTTTCAATTAAGAGTATGAAAAGTTTGTTTATTTAATTTATTTATTTTTACTTACTTTTCCACTCATTTTAATAAAAAAAAAAGAGAAATTTTTCTATTTTTTTATTCATTCAAAGATCGAGTTTTTTTTTTTTTCATTTCTTTTTTACCTTTATCCTTCTTATTTCTTTAGGTGAAACTCGTTGTCAATCAATAGAATTTGACGATGCATAAGAAATTTTTTCATATTAAAATAGTGTAACATGTTAATTTGATAATTTCTAATAAGAAAAATGAAAGTGTAATTTTAAAAATTAATAAATGTAATTTAAATTTCTCAAGTAGAAAAATATAGGTTACCCCAATTAAAACTGGTTATTATATGCTTACAGTCCTCACTTTCTTTTTCATCTAATCACATTTTTTGCCAATCTACCCAAAATTGGGTGGTCGTATAGATTCTTCCTATTCAAAAAAATGTTGAGTATTGAAGAGTACGAATTCGTTATTTGCAGTGTGGACGAACCATTACCAAAGCCACAAGGCATGTACAGTTATGAAAAGGAAAACTTGATCAAAGAGAAATGGTGAGATGCTTCACACACAAAAATTCGCACCAAATAACATGTTGCTAATGCTTGAGTGAAGGCCATTACATTATTCTAACAATTAAATCGCACATTAAGGGAATGAAACAACAATTCCTCACTTGGTAGTCAGTACGACAAACAAACAATGCCTAACAACAGGCGAGGTAATCAAAACAAGAGTGCACACTAAACATTGAAAAACAAATTGACCATCCTATCGTAGAAACAACAATTCTCTGCTTAAGCATGTGAGATTCTTTTTGAGGTTGCTCATGGTTTCCAAAGAATGGTTGTTTCAGCAATCATAGAAGTGACCACATAAGGGTCCATATTAGATGCAGGCCTCCTATCCTCAAAATACCCCTTCCCTGCTTTCTCAGTGTCCCTCCCTACCCTGATAGAAGCACCACGGTTTGCAACGCCCTGCATGCACAATCAATAATATTAAAACTAACCAATTATTCCCAACCATAAAAATCAATGTTTTGATTTTATCCCTCGTTTAGTAATAAAATTATTTTAACACTTGTTCAGTAAATTACTATATTAGCTTAATAATATAAATTAAAAAAACTTGTTCAAAAGATGATACTATATTATTTCTATAAATTCAAATAAGCTTGGTTCCTTAATATTATTTTGTTGCTTACCCATATGAAGGTGTTCATGTCAGCTGTCTCGTGTCGTCCTGTCAAACGACGTTCATTGCCTTCTCCGTAAGCAGCAATGTGCTCCTTGTGCCTCTTTTCCAACTTGCCAATTGCTTTTTTTATGACTTCATAGCCACCATCCTTTCTCATGGACTTGGTACTGTAACATAATATATTTTCCACTTGTCAAGCATCAAAGCAAAGTGACATTATGTTATGTTAATTTTTACTAACCAATCCACTTTTTGAGACTTTAAGTGACCACGATTACCTGTAATTCGTGTGAGCACCAGCACCATTCCAATCACCCTGGTTTGTAAGAACACAACCAAAATGACATCGGTCAATAATATCGGACCAAATTCAATAATGACATGCATAAGAAGAGTATAATGTTTGATATGAATTTACTTAAATTTAAATTTAACCATATGTTTTGATTATATATAGAATCAACAAGGCCTCAATTTTTGCGTGCCGCACTAGAACAAAAGAAGTTGGGAGGAAAAAAATTGAAATGGGACGAGTATGGGATTATCCACCTGAATTGGTTTAGGGTCAAAGGAAAGCACCACTCCAGCAATCTCGGTGATCCTCTGTTAACACAAACAGAGATATTAGCTGTAATATTACCCCCAAAAGAAAAAACAAAACCAGTCTTTCTCTCAAAAGAAAAAAAAAAATGATGGTGAGGGTGAATGTGAATGTAGCTAGTCAGTCATGTGCTAAGTACCTCCAAAATGTAACGAGCAACCCACAACTCGTCAGCAGCAGAGATGCCAACGGATGGACCAACTTGGAATTCCCACTACACATCATGACGAGTGGATTGGATTAAAAGAGTTAAAATTAAAAAACAACCGTATATTATAGGGGAAAAAAATTAAATATAAGGGTAAAGAATGAATAATATGAAGATTATGACGTATATTTCAACTTACCTGACCGGGCATCACTTCTCCATTGATTCCACTGATGTTAATGCCCGCATAAAGACATGCTTTGTAATGCGAGTCAACAATATCACGCCCGAAAGCCTTGTTAGCACCAGTACCACAATAGTATGGTCCCTGTTGAGCAAGGGAAAAAACCAATACAATACATGTAACAGTAAGTCAATATCAAAACACAAGAAAGTTAGTTGGCATAATAAGTCACAATTAAGACTTACGAGCCAGCCACAATAAGACTAGAATGTTTAAATTAGTTCGAAAAGTTAACAACCTTTCGAAAAAAAGAATATAGGATTTATTTATATTTTCATGTTTTTAAGATTTTTGTTTTTGGTTCTTAAATTTTTTTCTTGGTTTAGTTTTAAATGAAACATAAGGATAAAAAGAATTAGAGAAGGTTTTTTAATAAAAAATTCAAAAACTAAAAAATAAAGTTTCAAAAAAGTTTAAGAACTAAAACATTAATAAACCAAAGCAATATATATGTCCTCAATAATAAAATGTATACATTATTAATCAAAAAGGTTTAATAATTTGTTAGTGAGCTGAATTATCAAATGAATATTATAGCAGACAATTTTTAATTTGTACTAGGGAAATTTACATTAGGCACCAAATCTTCCATTTTACAGATTGAAGAAAACAAAATTTCACCTGGGGCCCAGGAAAACCACCAAGAGGCCATCCTAGAG
Organism: Pachyrhizus erosus; assembly: GCA_026544285.1. Classification (NCBI taxonomy): domain Eukaryota; kingdom Viridiplantae; phylum Streptophyta; class Magnoliopsida; order Fabales; family Fabaceae; genus Pachyrhizus; species Pachyrhizus erosus. The sequence continues at coordinate 10,077 of JAMLFT010007863.1, read as the reverse complement.
GCCATTGGACATCTTTCTGCAACAAGGTGTATTCCTGCTCAAGGCCGTACCTGTTTGGAGATCATACAGTGAGGTTTATTTAAGGAAAAAGAAGAAAACGATAATAAAAGAGGTCATTGGAAGCTGCAAGGAAGCAACTATAGATATCATACCAGGGTTCTTCAGCAACAACATCAGGATGGCTGAATATCTTTGCAGCATTATGTCTCTTGTTAGTAGGAATTGGTTCCCCAGCAGGAGTGTAAGCATCACACATAACCTGCAACCAATTGCAGTTACAAACAAGACATGAGATGATTACTCCATGGAGGCAAGTTTAAATGAAGAAAGATGTGCTGATATATACCAGGATATTGTTACCCCTCCTGAACGGATCCTTGAAAATTGCTTGTGGACTGTTGTATTTGATTAAGATACACAACATTAATAACAAAATTTTGGAAAAGAACCAATACTAAATATTTAACAGTACAAAATTATCAGAAAGTGTATACTGAGAAATAATCGTATGGGATTAGAGAAAGAGGCTTACTATAAGATCACTTCACTATCTTGTCCAGGAGCTTGACCAGTGCTGGAACCATCGTAGTTCCACTTGGGAAGTTTGGAAGGGTCTTTAACCGGTCCAGAGAGAGTCTATATCCAAAATCATTTTATATTTGTACCAGTTACTAGCCAAATAAATAAAGCTGAAATAAATACACACTTTTATCATACTTTTCTAGAATTTTTAATTCGTTTTCTTTCTTATAATTTGTAAACCATAAATAAGTTCTACGGTTTAAAATAACTTAAAAAAGTGTTGTTGTATAGCACGAATGTAAGACGCACAAAAGCATGAAGAACTAACGAGGAGTGGGGTCATATTTTAAAAACAAATATAAATTAAAAATTGGAAAAACATAAAACGAAATTTGAGGGAAATCAGTTATTCGGGTGTTTTATGCGAAAATCATTGATAAAAAAATATCATTTTTCTTTTAAAAAAAAGTTCTGCGGAGACCTAACCTGAATGAAGGTACGAGTCAGGTACTCCATCGAAAATTATTTTAAACTAAACAGATTTTTTTTAATAATTTTTATACACTAAGACTGTTTAAAAGTTCAAAAAAGTTTATTGGACAAAATTTGCAATTTTCTTATTTGACTTTTGGTTACAAAAAGGTGAAGTAAATTACCCTCGCTTTGCTTCTCATGTCCATGCCAGTTCCACCAACCCTGTCATAATGAAAGTAAAAGGGTGTGACTGCTGTTGATTAAGCGCGGCAAAAACAATAGAAAAACAAGTTAGAAAATAGGTCTGCACGGTAGTTGAATTAGACAAGAAGCTGGGCGAGGAGTTAATGCCAATGTGGAGTCAATATGCACATTAGAGTCTGTAGTGAGTAATAAGCTAAAACATAAAACAGAAAAACAGGGGAAACAGAGTAACACAGAGACTAGCAGAGAGCAGCACCGTGATCGATCGAATGGAAGATGAACAAAAATAAAACACACCCATTAAGAGAATCATTCCAACACATTGGAACAGATAGAGGCATGCAACAATGCAATGCTTGTTTTCACGTGCAGGGGAAACAAAGGACGTGAGCGTGTAGGGAAAAACAAAGGGAGACACTAACCATATGTACTCCGCGATCACCTTCTCGCCAGTGTCGGAGAGGTTAAGATTTATAAGATCGGAGAGTGACGCCATCTTCAAGCAACCAAAACTTTCAGCGGAGACTCTTCAGAGAGAAAAATTATCTTTCTCTTCGTTTCTTTGTTCCACTGCCTCTCGGTAGAAGGTTGCCGCGTGGGATTTATAGTGTTATCTCTGAATTACGAAAACAAAATTAACATATATTTCAGATAACTTTTAAAAGATAAAAGAGACTTTTTCCTTAAGAGTTTGGTAAATTTAATCTTTTTTTGGTTGTTAAGTAGATAATGTTGTTCAGATTATTTTAATTTTTAACTATAATTTGGTAGAATTTTTATAGCTGATGTTAGGATAGCGATATTCTGTTTTATAATTCAACAGTGATTATTTATTTATTTCATATTATTTAAGCTAGCTCTTGCTAGCATGTATTGCCATATACATGTAATTAACATGTTATTTAAAGTTCAAAGGTCATTTCATCGGAAATTCTTTAAATTTAATTTATATGGTTATTATATTTTGCCTTTTCAACTTCCGTTTTTACTAAATATTTTCTTTTTGCTCCCTCCGATAAAACATTCTAATTAATGATCGACTATACTTTGATAACCCCGATGAAGAAATAAATATTATAAATAGTGTTTTTATATAGAGAGGTTGGGGATCATATTTCATGTGTTGGGAGAAACACTTTCTATGACTTTATATTCTTTTCTAATTACACTAGTTTCGTCTATGCATAAACCTTAAATAATTTTATATTTGAGTGAATATTTAATTGAGAGTCAATTACTATAATTTTTAAAATAAAGATTAGTTATTAACAAATAAACAATGCTCATGAAACTTTACTGCATGTTAATTTCAATCTTTATTTAAGTTCTTGTTTAAATCAGTGGTAAAGAATAAAATAGATTGAGTCAAAAATATAATGAGATGAGGTAAATTGAAATAAAATAAAAATAATATTTTATTATTTATATTTAATAATAATAAAATAAAATAAATTTTTTTATTTTATTGTTTAAAACAATATGTGATGAAATAAATTATAATTTTGTAAGTATCATATTATTTTTAAGAGATTTATGATTAGTATAAAATTTATAAAGATAAAATAATTATTTTATAATTTAAAAAGTTTGTTCCATCAAATGCACTCCAAACTAGGAGAAGAAAATTGGTGTTAAGCAATATGATTCATCTTCTTCTATTATGTTTTATTTTTATTTTTACAAACCAATTAATGAAACAATTTTTCTTCCACTTAATCCCTCTTCCTTCCACTATCTTCTATCAATTCAAATATAGTTTAAATGACATTAATTAATATAATGAAAGTGTTTTGAACAAATTTCTTCTAAATAATGAGAAACAAATGAGAACATTAACAATTTCATGAAATAAAAATAATAAAGACAAACTTAACATGATTCGACAATTCATGTTTATGTCTATGAAAATATCTTATTATTTAAGGACTTATGTCATAATATCTCACACAAGTCTCCCAAAATACAATAAGAACTTCTCATAATAAGTCTGAGGTTACAAAACTAGCAAGTAAGAAATGAACCATGGGATTAGAGAGAAAAGCATAAAAGAGATGCGAAAATCATTGTTCGAGAATTTTTAAAATAATTTCAATTTTTTATTAAAACACAATATAAAAATTTTGTATCACCCATTATTGCACACATTAGATGGGGGGAGGGGGGATCAACAAATTTGCACTACAAATGATCATGAAGTCTAAACTCATGCACTCAAGACTTCCACCTCTTATTAGTCATTTTAAAAATCTATATCACAAATTGATATATATACTTGAGAGACAAAATTATCATAGACAATGTGAGACTTTACTTTTTGGAATACTTTAAAAAATACATTAAAAATCAAACACCACCACCACAAAATAGGTTTAACACCTCTTACCGATGTGAAACATCTTAATTTTTATTCATTATATAATCCTTTCTCTCTCTCTAAGGTGATACAATTTATCTCCACAATAACTCTATTTTATATGATTTGGATGCTAATTTTGAAATTAAAGTGATAACACCTTAAATTTAAATGATAAGAATTAGTATCCTTATCTTTATCTAAATAACATCCTAAAAATTTAAAATAAAAAATTCAAATTAATATAAAGTTCTAAAGTGTCATATTAAGTGTTACTTATGATGCATATTTTACATAACAAGTCATTGAATTTATACAATATAAAAAGGATACACATTTGACAAATAATACAATTGTTCTGCACACCCTCTACCATCCTTTCCCAACAGCAGCGACTTTGCTCTTATATGATGAGTTAGTGAAGATTGTAACTTTTTTGATGATCCAAACCTCCACACAACATCATCAGGTGTCACTCGTGGTGGGAGGAAGTGAGCTTGTTACGGAGGCAATGATGTTTGCTCTAATAGCTGAAGCACTTCATGTATGGTCGTCATAAGATTTATCTTAATGACAACAAGCTTTTTGACTTGTTCATGAAAGTAATCACACATGACTCTATCCTAACTATACTTAATGACAATCACATTTATTAGGAGAAGAAAAGAAAAAAAAATACTTTACTTTTTAATTTATGACAATTTTACATTATCAATTTTAGTTTTTTATTAATTTAAAAATATTTTAAGTATAAGGAACGACTTTAAACAATAAAGATAAATTTTTTAAAAAAATTACAAATTATAATAAAATGTTTTAAATTATAGAAACTAAAAAAAAATACTATGACAACTACTGTATTAATCAAAATGATAATTAATGAAAAAGAAATAAAATCAATTACCATGAACAACTAATTTAAAAGAGCTACTTAACAGCAGAAGAAATAAATGCAGCATCACTTATCCTGCAGTATTGAAATATATAAAAGGATATGTACACAAGTGACTAACAATCTTGCATACACGCAATTTCCGTATAGGATATGCTCCCAAAACAAAATATCATATATAATTTAATACTTTCATCAATCTCATTTTTTAAATCCCAAAGGTCATTTTAAAAGTAAACTACTTTGTAAAACTTATTTTACGTGGCTACCGAATTCTGCCCTCTAAATTTCAGATATCTTGCTCCATCCAATAAACTATCTATAATCTTAACCCCATTTACATCCTATCGTAATAAAGGATACTATTCATTTTTCAATATATTCTTTCCATATTTTTTTATTTAGTTAAATTAATGTTTTAATCCTTACTTTTAACAATATTTTTAATTTTAATTTCTACATATTAATTCTTATATGAAAAAAATCTTTATGAATCAATCCCTATCCTTTGTCAAAATTACAACAATGTTAATGTTTACTGAACTGATTAAGTTAAATTAAAAAAATAGATTCTTCTATTTGATATTGTTGTTATTTTTAGTCTCTAAACATACAAAAAAAATTGTATACTTCATTTTGGTATTTATATAAAAATAAATCTATAATTTGATCCTTACATAAAAGACAATTCATTAAATCTAGCATTTTAATCCACACTTCATTTTGTTCTTTATATAAAAACTAAGTCTACATTTTGATCTTTACATAAAGGACAATTCATTAAAATCCAACATTATACTGACGTTAACAAATGGTAGAAACTGATTTTATAAACTTTTTTCATGTAAGAATAAAAACGTCACATTTTTTGTGTGTAAACGATAAAATGAAAAGTTATATCATATGGAGAATAAATTATTAAGTTCATCTTTTATTACCTACTTATTTGTCCCATAAATAAAAAAGGAAGTGAAGAAGTGAGAAATTTTTAAATATGCAAATAATTTTATTATTATTTATAAATATAAATTGAGTAAATTTTGTCATCTTTAACAGTTTTATATGTCTACGACCTAAATATGGTTAAAAAGAATAATGGAAAATATTTTTGTTTATTGGTTATTACCATTAATTTGCATATATTAAATGAAAGTTTATTCACTTAATATCTCATATCATTATTAATATCTCTTTTCAAATTAAAGAATAACGCGTGTCATTATTAATATTTCTTTTCAAATTAATATTGAAATTATTTTAAATTAACAATACATACGTTTTTAAAAATTTTAAACATTTTCAATCTATCGTTAGATTTCTTTTGAATTGGGTACACTTATATTTATTTATAATTTCATATACTTACTTTGTTAAACATTTTTTTTTGTATTTATCTCATTTTAAAAATATTCATGCAATTTACATAATACTTGCTGGTCAATATGTTTTTTTATGCTTTCTTGATAGTCCATATGCTTTTTTTTTTTAACGTATATAACTTTGTTTAATATCAAAAGGTAAATGCTATAACGTAATAGTTAAGTAAATAAAAGGTGAAATTAGTACTTTCAACTCTATTTTTTTAATTTATCCTTTAATTTTTGTACATTCTATTTTTTATCCTATTTTTATAATTTGATTTTGTCAATTTATTGATTTTAATGATGATAAAAATCACCAAAATTTTAAAATAATCAAATTAAAAATAAAAACTGATAAAATAATCAAATTAAAAAACTGAAAATTTAAAATTAAAAGACAAAAATATTAATTTTGTCTAAAAATATATCATGGAGAGTTTCGGTGGTAATGCTCATCTCTATCTGCTACTTTCATACTTTTTTATGCAATTTATATTATTCTTTTTTATACAAAATATATTATTCTCTTCAACTCTTACATGCATGATGCATTCCTACACATATGCAGAGAAAGCAAAGCAGAGCCCTACAATTTTTACCTATTCGTGTCTTATACACTGATGTGTTTTACAATCATTGTGTGAATAATTGTTTCATATCATGTGCTTTATATAAATTTTAGTATTTTTTTATCGTTGGCAAATAATTGCATTTCAGATTAAATCTTCTTTATTATGATAACTTATAGGCTTCTCTCATGAAGAGTTATTTGGCTGCCTTCGAGGGACAGTTTGTCAATTAGGTGAATTTACCTTGCTTGGTTTAAAATAGTTGAAGTTAACAGTTTTTCTGTCCACTTCAATTCTTCAAATCCTTGACACATGCGTGATAGACCACCCTTAATTAACCTTTATCACCCTTTTTCACTTATTATAATGAAATACTTCCAAAATACTCCAAACGGGTCGTGTGACTTATCCCAAATAAGAATAAAGTTAAACAATCTTATTGTATCTAATTAACATAAAAAATATTAATTGTAACAATAAGATATGATGAAATTATTTAATCCCATTTTTATTTGGGATAAGATTACCATACCTCAAATAGTATAAAAAAAATGCATATTTTATATTTGGCTTCTTACATTTCCCCCCCCCTCCAAAAAGACTAATGGCACTAATTAGTTTCCCATTATTATGTAGAGAAGGAAAGTGCGACCAATTGTGGGATTTGGCTGATTCTCATATGCGTAAATGTGTAATTTTGAAGTGTTTGTTTTAATCAGTTATTGGTTTTTAAGTCAACAGATAGAATACCGCCAAGAACAAATACATATACATATACAATACATAACAGCAGCACGAAACTAGAGCGTGGCCATTGTTTAATGTCACTTGTCTTCTCATCTCTTGAGTCATTAATTCAGTTGGATGAGTAGAATAGCAAGCAATGCACATGCATGTTTGTGGCATTTATCTTTGTAGAATTTATTGAAAGCAACAAACAGCTTTGCACTTTTCAGCCTTGGCGATGCCAAAATTAGAGGCGATGAGGAGAGCAAAATCAAACACATGACACATGTTTCCTACTAGCATCTCTAGCTCCCATTAGAGGCCTATAGTGTGTGGCATCTATACCTAGTGCATGCCAATAATGGCAGGCTTTAATTTTTAGTCTTTTTCTACAGTTATTACAATGGATGCAACGCAGAATCTTCTTCATGAGCGGTTTACAAGCATTGTCTGTTTTCCCCTAGTGTACTAGTATTGTAAAAATATGGAACTTATTCTCTGCTGAAAATGTTCCTACTGTCTATCTCCAGACCCTGGACCATTCAAAAAAATTTTCATTTTTGGAGTTAAATTCATCTTAACCACACATTATAAATTCTTCTATAGATCGATATCGCTTTTTGATATTCATATTTACAGAGAAACGTGTACGTTCAACTTTTTCCTCTTGTATGTAATACTTTTCTTTAATTAATGGGCATGCGATGCAGGGCAAATATCTTTTTACCTTTGATAAGGGGAATATATGTATGCCCTGGAAACTTCAATAGCATAACGAGCATATCACTCTGGCAAATGCACTCTCGAAGAAAAAAGAGAGTAGGATGCATTGCTCTCTGATCTGTATCATGCCTTTATATGATAAAAAAATAAAAATAAATAAGACTCTTAACATTGCCCATAAGAAGGTCTGGTACTCAACTCTTAACCCCAAAACACACACTTTCTTACCCTAAAATAGTTCCTCAACTATTCATGAGCAGACTCTTCCTTCATAAGCATATCATGCATTGTTCAATCTCAAAATGCCTATGCATGATTTATATTACCAAGCATCAAATAGTCTTTATCTTATTTGTTATTTTAAAAAAAACGTTCCTACGCCTATAAATACTTAATTGTCAGAGCCTTGGGGAAGAGGTAAAACTTCTTTTCATTCCTTCACTATGATCGAACTACAATAAAGGTATTCTTTTACAAAAAAGAACGGTGAGCATTGCAAAAAGCAAAAGGATGGATGCAAATAGCAGCCCCATAATAATTAAACTAACAAATGTTACAAGACCTGTCAGCTGCCATGATCCATGATTTTCCAGATTCGAATATAATTTCAGCCCAAGCATTTGTTTAGTAAAATAATAGGAAATATATACGAGCCCAAAATTTAAAAAGGTGGAGTGAGCAATACTTCTAGGATGACAAAAGAAAATGTTAGGCATATGAAGTAATTTTTAAAACATTTTCTTAACACGCTTTTAAATTTTATTGAAATTTATTACAACATACTTTTTAGAATTAGGTTGAATTCTAACACCCTTCCATGTTATGGACGAACATATATAGAAAGTTTGTGGCTACCTTTATGTAGTTTTGCTTTACTGCAAGTCATGAATGTATCATTTGGTAAAATTATGGAGTTTTTTATTGTCTAAGTTTACAGATATCGGTCCTTGCAAGCATAATCTGCCGATCACATATATGCTTCCAAAACCAACTAGAGTACAGTTCCTGTGGAGATTATTAGAGTGTAATTGTGGCTTTAACGTGCAAACTAGCCCCAAGAAAATAAAAATAAAAAGATTGATGATGCAATTGAATCAAAATATATAGACACTAAGTTTGCATTATTTTTCTCCACTTGCACCCAAAATTCCAATTTTATGCAAGCCCCTTGATGAAAGGACCGAATTGAAACACCTATGCTCTATGATATATCTATCTACTTCTGCTGTCCCATATAATAATATCATCATCTCGATGTTGGACATAAATCACCTTTTTTTTGGCCTGTTTCCACTCTTGTCACCTAATAGTAAATTAAATAATGCTTCAGTAAAAAATATAGAGAGAGAGAGAGAATGTTAATTTTGAAAACAAAGAAGTCTATTCAACCACGTGGCACATTTTTATTGAGGCAAGGAGAAAATGACGAAGAATGATTGCTCTTTATCAATTGTTGTAATAGACCAATGGTCTCATAACTTAAAAAAATAATGAGGCAATTCGAGATTATCATATTCTGTATTAATTTTTATAGGACATATAATTAAATATTATTTTGTTTTGTAAATTAAAAAAATTTAAATCCATGTCTTGGGAAAATTGGTTAAAATCATATACAGGTGATGGTTTTAATTTCTCCTAACAAGTTGGTGCAACCTATTCCCCTCCTACAAGTCCTAAACATGAGTACTCAAAAAAGAGAAAGGAGAACAATCTCAAATAGGTTAGATTCCTTTCCGAGGATGTAGAAGTTGGCCAACTAATCCTCAAAAGACTTTGTCTCTAATGTTCGTTAGTGGTGGATGTCATTGAGAGCACACAAACATCCAAATGCGAGAGAAAAAAATATTTAAATATGCATGAATACCTCAAATACTAGTTGATACATAGAAAAAAAAAATTATATGTACATGATATAATAAAATAAAATATAATGATAAAATACTCAAAATAATGGAACATACAAATGTTATTACTCAACTCCTTAGGAAAGCTTTGCCCTCACCCATTTCTTTGTGGACATCATGCAAATTCTAGAGCCCAAATTCCATTTTCAAACAATTTATGATCCTCACAGCCTCATTTCTTAATTCTAGTCTTTTAATAAACGTTAGGGTTAATTGTTAAAATGGTCTCTTTATTTATTTAAAAATTCAATTAGATTCTCATTTTTTTAAGTTTTAATTAATTTTTTTTTAAAAATAATACTTCAATTATATCCTTTCAATTTAATATATTATTAATTTATAAAGT